>JBBPBO010001984.1:31940279-31964656 GCA_037974295.1 Cicer cuneatum | reverse complement strand
CTGGACTGTTGAGCGTCTGCACTAGGTACTGATCTGTTGAGCGATTGTACCTTGGTATATAAGTGCTGGTCTGTTGAGCGACTGCACTGGTACTGGACTGTTGAGCGTTTGTACCCTGAAATGCGCAGCCACGTGCTGATCTGTTGAGCGATTGCACGAGTGCTGGTCTGTTGAGCGACTGCACTAGGTACTGATCTGTTGAGCGACTGCACTAGGTACTGATCTGTTGAGCGATTGTACCTTGGTTTATGTCAAACGTGCTGGTCTGTTGAGCGACTGCACGAGTGTTGGACTGTTGAGCGTCTGCACTGGTGCTGATCTGTTGAGCGATTGCACCCTAGTCTTGAGGGCCGTTAAATTGTGCTGGTCTGTTGAGCGACTGCACCTTGGTAATTCCAAGAAAATTGTATATATGAGCATATACATATTGCATTGGGTGATTGACCGGTGGGTCACGTTTTGGGTATCTGATGTTTGAAAATTGTGTGTGTAAGTACTTTATAGATTCTGGAATTTCTGATGAATTGGTGTGACTGCTGATTTGATGTTTGTGCTTACAACATAATTTTCATATTTATTTGGTTGCTGTTTTGAAAAGTACGAATGTCATGTATTTCAAAATTGAGCATCCTTATTTATCATCATTGTTATATGATATGCCATGAATATGTTTGTGATTGCTGATATAAATGCTATGTGGTAATTGTTAATTTCGGTTGGTGACCCTTTACAATTATTGTGGAAAATTGGGCTTTGCCCTCAGATGAGATTCAAACCCGTACCCCTGATGGTCACACTAACGACAGGGAACGTCGTTAA
Organism: Cicer cuneatum; assembly: GCA_037974295.1. Classification (NCBI taxonomy): domain Eukaryota; kingdom Viridiplantae; phylum Streptophyta; class Magnoliopsida; order Fabales; family Fabaceae; genus Cicer; species Cicer cuneatum. The sequence continues at coordinate 31,963,837 of JBBPBO010001984.1, read as the reverse complement.
TTTCCCTTGATCATTACTTTGTGGGCTACGCAAATGGATGGGCAGCTGGGTGAAGATAAGACTTGTGGATGATACGGTGGAAACCGAGCTACTGTAGCTTAGTGTATGATCAGTTTAGACTTATGTATAGGGTTTTTGAGCTCAATGGTTGTAAATATTTATTTTGGGAGTTATTGTAAAACTCTTCTGCACTCTGATAAATATTTTGATGGATTGAGAATCCAGTTTTGATGTATCTTTATTTTAGTATATTATAAAGATTAATTTCCCAAAAATATCTCATTCGATTAATCGTGATGTTGTTGTTTAATTACCTTACTATTTTGGATTACGATGTCGAATGATATTTAATTTGAATTGATTTTAATTCCCTTGGAATTAATTCTGAAAACCCTTTTATTTATGTATTCGTTTTAAAAAAAAATACACTCGCACTGTGTTTTAAACTCGGGGTGTTACAACTCTCTTTCGTATGTGACAAATCATGACACAACGTTGCAGTTAGAGATTCAGAATGACAACAAACAAATCTAACCATCTCTTACCGCATAATGTCCTTGCAGTGCGCATCTAAGTGCGTTGAAATGATGGAATGAATTTTACCTTGTTGTTCTTCCATCCTAGTGAAGCGGAGATTTTGTTAATGGATCATCTTATACTGATTCTGCAATAGAGCGAGGAAGTTGGTGATCAGATCGTCTTTATTGGTGTCACGAATGGTGATAGTAGCAAGAATTTATGAGTGGCTGCACTTAATAAAGTGCAGGAGAGAGGATTGCATTGTCTTCATTGGATATGAGATTTTAGTGTAGAATCACCATGCTTGGACTTAGATTTACCCATCTCGATTACAATCGGAAAAGAAAGGAAAATAGATAGGTGTGGAAAAGGTTTCCTCAAATGGCGCCAATGAAGGTGCAAACACGAGAAGGGAGTTGAATTGTGTTTTACTAAATTGATAACTTTTTCATTATTTGATTACACTCTATTAGACTTGATGATTTACTAGGTTGATAACTTTCTGAATCCAATCTAAGCAGTTCTTCTAGATTGATTATGTTTGTATTTTGTTCAGATTGGTTTGTAAATTCTTCAGATTGATACTGTTTGTATCTTGTTAAGATTGAGTTTGTAATTTTTTTTTATTAATACTGCTCGTATTTTGTTAAAAATGAGTTTGCAAATTCTTCAGATGAAACTTCGTTCCTATTGCTTGCTTTGATTTTGGTGGGAACATAGTGTTGGACCAGTTCTTTGAACCTGCACAAGTAGGAATATGACTAAGTCCAATTCAGTATTTTGTCATTTGTCAAAATCTGAATCATATCTTAAATAATAAATGTATCTTCTTGTGAGTCTTTCTTCTTGTAAACAATTATTGATCATATCTTCTTATAGATAAATCTTGATAAGATCTTCTTGTAAATAATTCATATCTTCTTGTGATAAATCTTGATCAAATTTTCTTATAAATAATAATTCATATCTTCTAGTAGATAAATCTTAATCAAATCTTCTTGTTAATAATTCATATTTTCTTGTGATAAATCTTGATAAAATCTTCTTGTAAATAATTCATATCTTATTGTTGATAAGATGTTGATCATATCTTTTTCAAATCTTGACCATATCTTCTTTTTAACTTGGTCAAAGATTTTCTTCAATTATAAATCTAAATCAAATCTATTTTAGACTGTCTTCAAAAACACGAATCTTCTTTCATACTTTGTGAAATCAAATATATTGTTCTCATAAAATACTTTTGCTAACATAAAAACCTTAAGTATAAAACTAACTAAATTCCAATAGCCAATAATCCATTCAAGAACCTTGGAGACAATTTCTAGTGGCATCGTACGGTTGTTGATGGTAGTTACGTGGATAAATTTTTTTCCTAATAGTACTTCTAATTAGAAATAATTTTTTTTTACAAGAATATAATTAGAGACCGATAATATTAATATAATTTTTTTAATATATAAAAGTTTCATTGTAGTAGGAAAGGAGAGTAATATTTATGTAAATTTGATATAATCCATGTTAATAGTCTATGTCAATTTTAATTGATAAAAAATATTTGTTGAAAAATTTACATTAAAAAATGTGTTAGTATTTAATTTTTTTTTTTTTTTTATGAAATTATTGTGATGTTTATTTACCATATAGTACTATTATAAAACTATTGATTTAGACTCGAGAGTGAGATGACTTGCCGTGTCAAAACAAACGTTCCACTGCACAATTGACAGGTCCGTTACATTTATAAATAAGATCTATAGTGCGTATCGCACCCAAAAATGGCATACCTGGCAGCAGTCTCCTCTACTTTCACTACTACTTCACTTCTCTATCCTTCATCCTGCTGCTTCTCCTCTCGTCTCTTTCTCAGAACGTTAGCTCTTAGCTTCACGCAGTCACCACTTCGTCTTTCTTTCACTTCTGCAGTACCTTTCCCCAACCTCATGGCTCGCGCCAGTCTCGGCCTGACTCACCCCGCCAACACCCAAACCCCAAAGGTCAGGCCCCTCCCACATCAAACTCTTTCTTATCTAAAATCAATTAATGTATTTGTGTGTCAATAACAATAATAATAATAATAATAATAATAATAATAATAATAATAATAATAATAATAATAATAATAATAATAATAATAATAATAATAATAATAATAATAATAATAATAATCTCGTCCTTGATTATAATGTTTGCATTGGATCCGATGCCTAATTTGTGTGTGTCAAAATGAAGCTCTCTTTTACGGCGAAGGAAACTGACGTGGCGGAATGGAAAGGGGACCTATTAGCAGTTGCTGTGACGGAAAAAGACGTGTCTAGGGACGGTGACTCGAGATTCCAGAATCCGATTTTGAGCGCGCTGGATTCCAAGTTGGGCGGTCTATTAGCCGAAGCCTCATCCGAAGAGGACTTCACCGGAAAACTCGGACAGTCAACGGTTCTCCGAATTGCAGCTGGACTTGGATCCAAGAGAGTCGCATTGCTCGGCCTCGGCGCATCCGCCTCGGGTCTGGCCGCCTTTAAGAGCCTCGGCGAGGCTGTTGCTGCTGCTGCTAAGTCCGCTCAGGCCGCCCATGTCGCCGTTGTTCTAGCCTCTTCTCAAGGACTCTCTGCCCTTAACACAGCTTCTGCAATCGCCAATGGTATTTGTTTTTCAATATTACTACCCACACCTCCATTTTTACTATCTAGATCCTTTAAATTTTTTATAAAAACGAAATTCTTAAAATGCTCTTGCTTATTTGTAAATTGAGTTCACGTTGGACACAGAAATTGAGTCTAGGTGTGTGGACTGCGTGAACTGAGTTCACATAGGCATTCGTGATCACTTAAAGGGTTCAAGTAGGCACTCATGATAAAAATGTTATAAATAGATAAGGGTATTTTAGATATTTCATTTTTATAAAAAATTGAGGGGTGTGGATAGCAAAAATGGGGGTGCCGGTAACGAAATTGTTTGTTTTTTTTTAAATTCTATAGGACAGGTCACTTTAGTGAGTAGTATTTTTATGGGCTAAAGGTATCCTTCCTTATTATAAAAAAAAAAAGAAATTAAAGCTATCCATTTCAACAGTAATGCGAAATAGCACAAAGCCATCAGTCTGGCGAAATTTGACAACCGTGTAGCATAACCAACCATATAAGGGTAAATGGTCAAATAGAAAATGAAGGATAAAAAATAATAACATTCATCATTTTTCATTGTCAAACTACTTCTATAGTATGAAGTAGTGGGGCCATATGAAGCACCAACACAAACATCATATACAACATTGACACCAATACATCAACATTGATAATAATTCGAAAAAGTAGAAGTAATTGAATTGAATGTAACTATATGTGTCAATGTTGTGTCACGTATCACGTGTCAGGCACCAACATGCTTTCGATCTGAAGTGTAGGTGCTATATATGTATGTTTCTGTGTAAAGTTGTGATGTTTATGAATTGAAGGTGAGATTTGTGGCAGGGACCGTGCTGGGAACATTTGAGGATAACAGGTACAAGTCGGAGTCGAAGAAAATGGCCCTTAAATCCGTTGATATCATTGGTCTTGGAACAGGGCCCGATTTGGAGAAGAAACTTAAGTATGCAGGAGACGTTTCTTCTGGAATCCTTCTTGGAAGGGAGCTTGTAAATTCTCCGGCTAATGTGCTCACACCAGGTTCATATCAAACTTCTGATACTTTTTATAACTTAGTTCTAGACACACCTCACATGTGATTGCTTGCAATGCTATCAAACTCCTGAGTTTAGGTGAGCCCATGGAATCCTAGTCAACTCGCAATCTTGCAAGAGTTTGTTACTTCAAAATCTTACTGTTTTGTTTTGTTGCCAGACTCCACACTTGTATTATTGTGTTATAATAATTAAAATTATTATTCTCATAAAAATGATTTCTTCTACTCAATAAATTTGGTGAAAACTATTTGGAAATTCAGGCCTATTAATTTGTTTGTAGATTTGGGAATTTACTGAACTTGATAGTTTATTTGAACTAGTAACGGTTTTACGAGAAGAATGTTTTCATGTGATTTAACCTGATTTTGTATTCAAGCCTCAAGGTGTTGAAACTGTTGGTGTTTAAAAGTTGAATTGAGATTTTGCATGTATATGGTTCATATGGTTATGGCTTGCAGTTATAGGCCAGGCAGTTGAACAATCTCATTGCTACATGCGTGAATCTGTTAGGAATCCAAGAATTGGCTTCCCTAACTTCCCTTTGTTCTATATCTTAACAGAACAGCTTCTGTATTTCTAATAATTTGTCTGCTCTTGATGAATTGTTTGCCTCAGGAGTATTGGCAGAAGAAGCATCTAAGATTGCTTCAACATATAGTGACGTGTTTTCTGCCAAAATATTGGATGCTGAACAATGTAAGGAATTGAAAATGGGGTCTTATCTGGCTGTTGCTGCAGCCTCAGCAAATCCTCCTCAGTTTATCCATCTGTGCTATAAACCACCAAGTGGACCTGTCAATGTCAAGTTAGCGTTAGTTGGAAAAGGCTTGACTTTTGATAGGTAATTAATTTAACCAAAACCCAGACTATTTTTATTTTAGCTTCAATTCATAAAGAGAGTGGACAATATGAAGTGAAATTTCTTTAATTTTCTATCTAGAGTGTTGGTTTTGAGGTTAACTGATTGATTTTGTTGGTCATGGATACAATATACTTAGTAAATTGCTTATCTTTCTTCTTTGTTTGAAACAATTCTGAGGTCAGAATTTTTTTTATTGAGGAAGTCACACACAGATAGGCATTTGTCACTTCTTTGGGTAATGACCATGATTAACTGTGGCATGGTTTTGAATGTTTCATCCATCGAAGAGTACATTGCTAGAAAGTAGAAACTACTAGTGTAGTCTTACTTTATTCCAATTAGAATGCTAAACTACTAGACCATTTACTTTTATGATATTTCGATACCATCATCTAGTTTGACACGTAGTTGTCAATCTTGGTTAGGGGCACATAGAAGCGGACCATAAAAACGCTACAGTAGTATATCAGAAAGCAAAATGATTGCTATTCCAAAATAATATTTACAAATTAAATAATTAATTCTATAAACAAATAAAGGCTAAATCATCAAACAAATTACTAGAAATCAATTAAGTATTCCATGTTGTCATTAGCGTGCTATAGCAACATAGTGGAGCGCGGCAGCCATTAGTTGCTACAAGACATGTAAGGGAGGAGCAATTTAGTGCTGCGACCACTATAGCGTCGCACCTAATAAGTTCTAGTTTACAAAAGGGAAGTTGGGTTGCCAGAAAAAAGAAGAGGAGGGATGTACTAGGTCACCAGATACAGGGAATATTGGGTTGATGGAAACAAATGAAGACTATATGAAGGCCGCAAATCCGATTCCAAATATTTCTCCGTCCAAGAAGACTATCCATGTATACTTCTTCCTCTAAGCCACCATTTACAAAGACATTTTTCACATGAAGTTGGTTGAGAGGCCAATCTATGATCACCGTCAAGGATAGGAGAGTTCTAAAAGTGATCAATTCAGAGATAATAGCACAAGTCTCTAAGTAATTGATGCCATATGTTTGAGTAAATCCTTTAGCAACCAAGCGACATTGTATTTTTCAATTGTGTTATTTGAATTATATTTTACAATGATGACCCAGTTACAACCAACGATACTCTTCCGTGTAGAGCAAGTCGTGACCCTCCAAATTTTATTCTTTTCAAGAGCCCTCATCTCCTCAAGAACAACTTCTTTGCATTTTGGAACTTTGGGAGCCTCTTGTACATTTTTTGGAATTTCTACAACAAAAAATTGAGGTGAATACAATAAATGAAGAAGACAATTTTGAGTAGGACACACATTTGAACAAAGGATGCTTAGTACAAGATCTAATACCTAGTTTTCTACCTCAGCAACAAAAAATGACTTATCCAACATAACTCTTTGTCGAGCCTCTTCTCTCCTAACTTTTGAGAAAGTTTCTCAGTTTGTTGGCAACGAAATTTCCCCAAGTATTCTTGCCTTAGACTTCATCAAGTCGACTATTAAGGCCAACCAAAAACACAAATACTTGACCATTCTCCTCTCTTTTAAGAAACAATATATTGTCTACGGTACACCTTCGATTATCATCTTAACAAAGATCAAGTGAAGTCATCAACTCATTATAATATGTAGTCACATCTCTGTCGACTTGCTTGGCATGTTGCAATTGTGACTTTGAGATAAAAAAATTGAGAATAGTTTTGGATATCAGTTTGACAACTTCCCAAACGTATTACGCATTTGGAAAGAACAAGAAAGGCTTCCCGATTGTTGGCTTCATAATGCTAACTAGCCAGACAATAATTAAGGAGTTCTCAGACTTCTAGAATTTGTAACTCAGATCTGCTATTGGAGGCATGTGCACATTCCATGTGAGAAAGCTATATATTCCCTTGTTGTCAAGTATTAAGGCTCGATGTGGTAAAGCTGACAGCTAATTGAAGTGTTTGTTGAAATTTGCGGTTCAATTAGCTTAAAAATGTAAAATGGCTTAAAAGGACATTCTTAATTAAAAATAAATTTTACCAATTAATGCTTAAAACATTTTAAAAGTAGTAATTTAAAATTTTTTTTTTACTAATTTAAAATTATCATTTTGATATATTTTTTTATTTATTTATCTATTTTATATTAGAATAAATAAATAAATTATTTACTTTAAAATATTAACTATTTTAAAGTTTAAATTATTTATAAATAATTTTAAATTATATTAATTATTTATAAATAAATTATTATTTTAAATTATTTCAAATTATAATAAATAAATTATAAAAGGTAAAAAAAGATTTTAGTTACAATAATAAAGAGTAAAATTCAAAGAAAAAATCATAAACTATAAGCTTATAAGCTACTTAATTAACTTATAAAAAAACGCTATAAACTCATAAATGACTGTTACCAAATTGAGTTTATAGCTTATAAGCTATAAACTCGTTTCTTGGTCTTACCAAACAGTGCCTAAATCTGATGGTTTAGGACCGCCCCATATGATTTTTTTCATTGAGCTGCTGAACTTCAACCTTGAGGGCATTAGAAGGTCCCCTAATGGCCATTAAAATTAGAAAAACCACTGCCAGAGAAGCCATTCAAACCACCGCCACCATGAACTCCTCTTGGACCTTCCCTGATGCCTGATGGTCACTCCTGGTGCGTCTGGTTTGCTACTGGACCTGCTGTTGTGGTCAACAACACCTGCTCCATCTCCAGGTCCCTTGTTGGTCATATCTGGACCAGTAACACTGCTACTAGCAGTACCCATATGGGTCTGCTTCCACGCTTTGTTGTACACCATTAGGAAGAAGGAAGAAAATCCCTAAATTATAAAACTTAGAGCTCCTGAAACCATTTAGAAAGTGATGGAATAATACTTTCTTATTAATTCTACAGTCATGGACCGTTTATATATAAAAAGAATCACACTAGTATTTGTCCCTTTAATTAGGATTAAAAACAAAGAATAAAATAAGGGAGGATAAAATAAAATCACATAGAATGAAATCAGACTTTTCATGATTCTCCTACAATCGTTTACAAGGGTTCATCATGTCTATCTAATTCTAGCTGAAATGTTCTTAGAAAGTAAATGCCATCAACAAAATCAGCTATACCAATCTTCTGCAGAAGAGTCCTTAAATCCTGCAAAATGCAATGGTTAGAATAAAAGGAAATCATGAAAAGGAGTGAGGCACAGAGTTTAGAAATGGAAATCATGTTTTAGTTAAAACTGAGGCAAAAACAGAATTTTGGACATGGAAGTCATCTGCTATGACTACCGATCCAGCATAATTAGCCATAGCAGCAGTGCCATTCGGAAGTGAACATACATAAGTTTAATATTCATGTAATATGAAAATGCAGAAATAGATTTTGACACCTTTGATGGAGATCACATCGTCATTCACTTTTAATTCTTCTTGTTCACCAGTGTCATTGTTGGAGTATCCTTGCCTCTTTTGTTTTAATGCCAGAGCGTATCTGTGTTTCTTGTAGCATACATCAACAGTATGCCTTTTCCTTTGTCGAAGTGTTGCTGTTTGCCATTAGCAGCATGGCAAAGGCTTGCGGATCTTCTGGTGCAGAATCCCTCGATTCTGCCATTCTTGTTGTAAAACCACGGAAGCAACACTATTTTCTCTTTGTTAATTTTTAAATTGGTTCTAGGTAAGAGGGATCCATTAAAAAGACTTGAGTTCTAACGACATCCAATTGTATCTTCCTTTTAATGGGATCCCTTAACATTGCTTTAAAGTTGGAAGGATATTGTGAATTATTGAGGAAATGATCTTTTCATTTCTTGAATTAGAATGGTTACAATTCTGGTTTAAATACAACATTCCCTAGTCTAATAAATAAATCAAAATTAAATAGGAGAGATTGACTGTACAAGGTCCCTTGATGTTCACTACAGCTGTCCTATATAATATAATAAATTAATTACAGAATAACCAGCCAGTAAATGACTTATTCTCGGCCACAATTTGGAATCCAACAGACATCAATACATATGGTGAGGCACAAGGATTAAGCCAACGAAGTTAACTACCAGTTAACCACTATCTAACAGACTAACTTCCTTCTCCTCCACTAATAGTTACATCAGGTCATATGATGGTTGTTTCAATTTCAATTTATGGACACCTTGATAGGTAGGTAGCTAGAAGCAATAGCGTGTAGTTTAGAGGGGGAAATTTTATTGTAATGATAGATCATGCGTAAGTGAAATTTCTTTCTTTTCCTATGATTTTTTGACATGTTAGTCATAACTTTTCATTGTTCTTGTTTTATGTTATTGTCAGTGGTGGCTACAACATCAAGACAGGACCTGGCTGTATGATTGAGCTCATGAAATTTGATATGGGTGGATCTGCTGCAGTTTTTGGAGCAGCTAAAGCTCTTGGTCAAATCAAACCTCTTGGAGTGGAGGTCTGTAATTTAATTCCCTCTTTATACTTTTCCTTTTCAAATTGTTTTTTCTTTGTTATGAGACTCTCATTCTGCAAAAGTTACATTAGACCTTGACTTAGATCTTTTGCCCGACTTTAAAGTGATGTTAAGATCTTTTTCTTAACAACTACTTCGTGGTGGGTTCATCTCAAGTATGTAAGGTAGAGATGAATTTTTTACCTTATTTCTTAATTTCACTGTTGAATATAGATTGGTGGCTACTTTCCTTTGGAATAACGTTTTTGAGTTCTTATAGCAGTTTCTCTTGACTCCTTTTAAAGATTTTAGTAAAGATAATCAGATAATATGAAGGCCAAAATTATGTTGTAGACTTGTAGTGGAATGCCTATCTTGTCTAGTGCATCTTTTTTCCCCCACTAATGTTATGGATAGAATTGTTCTTTCGCATTCTCTCTGGTGTTCTTTAATGAAAAAAGAAATTGCATTTTATATCCAAGTTCAAAATGTTCTGCATGTGTAGGTTCATTTTATAGTTGCAGCTTGTGAGAATATGATAAGTGGAACAGGTATGAGACCAGGAGACGTTGTCACAGCTTCAAATGGAAAAACTATAGAGGTGAGGGTTTATGTTTATGGTAATGACGTAAGTTTTTGCCTATTTTGCAGATTTTGATTTTGTTTTAACCAATACCAAGTGATGTTTGTAATTTTTTGCAAGAAAACAGATGATAAGGACAGAATTATAAACAAATAAGGACTTTTAATTATGATTATGGTTTCAAATGATGATATGAAGGACTAAACATTGATCTTCTACACTAATACTACTCTAATCCTGAAAATTATGATTTAGCCAGCCGTGGTCCAATATCACTTGATATATGTTCATTTGATATACTTTTTATCAGTGTTGCTAAATGGTGTCACCATTCCACCATAGCATGGCGGATTTTTTGAAAACCACCACAGGCAATTTGTGAAGGAATGTCCGCCATGGTGGCACCATAGGCCGCAATGGTGTATTTATATGGCGGATTTTTGGCCTTCCACTAACCGCTGTCGACAACACTGCTGTTTCTAACAACAATCTGAATTTAAATTATGGAGGTTCCTGTCCCTCCATTAGAATAGTTGATTCATACTGATACGTACTCAAGATAAATCATTAACATTAAGTTCCAGATTTAATTACTAATTATGATACAGTTTAATTAGATTATGTTGTTTGTCACATAGAAGTGATGTTTTGTGCATGGCTTGTTGAGACCTAAGCGTATCTGTTAGGACCTCAGAGTCAAGTAATAAGCCTCCTATCTTAAATGTGTATACTAGGAGGGGTAGAGGGTTATAAATAGGACCCTTGTGTAATAGTTCCATTCATGGATGTTAATACTCATTTGCTGAACTGTTTTACAGTTGTATAAGGGATTTCACTTTGTTGAAATAATAATAGAAACGGTTATTCAGAATCGTTATTCTATCATTTTCTCTCATTTCCTAGTCTAACAAACTCTAGCTCAACCAATTTGGTCCGACCTGCCAACAATGGAAGACCGGATTGAAATCATAGAAACCTCGATTGAGTACTTGAAGAAGATGGCAGTGCAACATGCTGCACAACTAGCACGTTTTGAAGATATCATTGTAACAACGGAAGAAATCATGAAAGAAAAGGGTATCGTCTGGGATAAGGGTGACGACCCCCATAGTTCAAGTTCAAACGATCATGATTCACGATGCGGTGACCACAACCACAACTAATTCAGGAAAATCAAGTTGCCTATGTTCGAGGGCACTGATTCGATTGCATGGATCGCATGCGCTGAGAAGTTCTTTGAGATTCAGCAGGTACCGGAGTGGACAAATTACACCAGGACAAATTACCAGAGATCGCACGCATTGTAATGAAGACTTTGCACCAGGCCATCGTTGTGTGGCTAAGAATCTCAGGGTGTTAATCTTGGGGGAAGACGAGAGTGGGGACAATGACCCTCATGTGTTGCAAATGGAGGTGGGGGAGAATGGCGTGCAACATACCGAGGGGGTTGAGGGTGGTAATTTGGAGTTGAGTCTTTGTGCCGTGGAGGGAATTTCTAGGCCTCGTACCATGAAACCGATGGGCACGGTAAACGGAGGCAAGGTGAAGGTGCTGATTGACAGTGGGGCCAGCCATAACATCATTGGGGCCAAGGTGGTGCAAGATCTGGGCCTGCAGATTTCAAATGCAGACTTACGAGCTGTGAAGTTAGGGGATGGATTTGTGAAGCACACCATGGGTTATTGTGATAATGTGGTGATCCAGTTGGGTGAGTATCAATTTGAAGGAGGTTTCTGTGTTTGAATTAGGAAGAGTAGACATAGGTGAATTGGGATGAGTCTAGCATGGTGTTTTTTACACAAGGTGTTCGAAATTAAAACATATTAATACTCCACTTTCCAAGAAGCTAAGGTTCATTGCATATCAAGAAGATTAAGTTCAATGTATCTTAGGAAATAGTGTCAGCTTTATTACTCCCTTGTAAATTGCATTTGATCATTTATCATAATTGTAATTACCATGTTTATAAATTAAGCATGCTGCTGAGTGCAAAGTAACTTAAGCCCATTCAAAATTCTTCTTCTTTTTCACACAAGGGTAGACAAATCAAGTTGCAAGGGGATCCAGCATTAGAGGAACAGCTGATATCAGCCAAATCGTTGACCAAAATGTTGAATGTAGAGCTACTGCGTTACTGGTGTGTTGTGTACATACTCAAAGGGAGGAAGAAGGGGGAGGCCAGCAGAAGGTGGTGGATGTTAGGAGGGAGGGGGAGTTACAGGCCCTTTTGACTAAGTTTGCGGGTGTGTTTGAGGACCCTAAGGGTTTACCTCCTAGGAGAAACGTGGAGCACATGATCCTTTTAAAACCTGGGACAAAACCTGTCAATGTAAGACCCTACAGGTACCCACATGCACAGAAAAATGTGATGGAAAGAATGGAGGCAGAGATGCTAGAGGCGGTTATAATACAACCTAGTTGCAGTCCTTTTTCTAGCCCAGTAATTTTGGTGAAAAAGAAGGATGGAAGTTGGAGGTTTTGTGTGGATTACTGGGCTCTGAACAAGGTTACAGTCGCAGACAAGTATCCACTCCCAGTGATAGAAGAATTGTTGGATGAATTACAAGGGGTAAAATATTTTCCCAAGAGATTTGAAGTCGGGGTACCACCAAGTAAGGATGAATAAGGAGGATGTGCACAAAACAGCCTTTAGGACTCATCAAGGCCATTTTGAATTCTTGGTAATGCCTTTTGGTTTGATCAACGCCCCTACAACTTTTCAGTATGCCATGAACTCCTTGTTGCAGCCTCACGTACACAATTTTGTCTTGGTGTTTCTAGATGATATTTTGATTTACAGTCAGAGCTGGCCGGAGCATATGCAACATCTGGAAGTGGTGTTGAGCATTCTGCAGCAAGCCACTTATTATGCTAACATGAAACAATGCAGCTTTGGTAAAACAGAAATTGACTACCTGGGTCACATCATCTCAAGGGAAGGGGTATCCATGGACCCACAGAAGATATCTGCTATCCTCAAATGGCCAACCCAACTTCCGTAAAGGCAGTAAGGGGGTTCTTGGGATTGACTGGTTACTACAGGCGGTTTGTAAAGGATTATGGGAAAGTGGCCAAACCTTTGACAGAGTTGTTAAAAAGATGGATGAGGAAGCAGAATAGGCTTTTAGGAGTGTTGAGGTTGTGGGATTTTAGAAAAAAGGAGGAGAGAAAATAATAATGGTTTGAATATTATTGATAATAGCTTAATGTTGACTTGATTACAAAAGACTCAATACTAATCTCTATTTATAGAGAAACATAGACTCAATCCTAAATCAGGAACAAATCATAATAATAATGAGAGATATTTTAAGATATCTCTATGGTGATAAATTGATCATAGGAAATAACTCAAGATACTCTAATATAATATAATAGATATTATAAGATATTATCTAATATTCTAACAAGGAGGTTGCAAGTGGTAGTGACCACGGCACTTGTGTTGGACTTACCTGATTTTTCTAAACCATTTGCCATTAAATGTAATGCTTCAGGCAGAGGGATAGGGAGTGTTTTGGTGCAGGGAGGGCAGCATGTAGCTTATTTCAGTAAGGCCGTAGCCCCTAACACTTTAGCCAAGTCCATCTACAAGAAATAATTAATAGCCTTGGTGTTGGCTATACAACATTGGCAACCATATCTGATGGGAAGGAGGTTCACTGTTTTTACCGACCAGAGGAGTTTGAGAATCCTGTTGGATCTGAGGATTAGTACCCAAGACCAACAGGATTGGTTGGCTAAACTGTTGGGGTATGAATTTGATATTGTTTACAAGCCAGGGGCTATCAATAAAGTGGCAGATGCACTCTCAAGGAGAGATGAGGGGGTGATGGAGAACACTGCCATTCCACGGTATTCTGGGCTAATTTTGAGAAGCTACAGGCTGAAGTAGAAGCTGATCTAGAATTGAAGCAGGTCATAAATGACTTAAAGGGTGATGCCAATTCCCATGCTCACTACACATTGGAAAATGACAGATTGCATTACAAGGGCAGGTTGGTTCTGGCTATAGATTCAGTGTGGATTCCTAAACTGTTACAGGAGTTTCACACACATGCTGGTGTTTTCAGTGCCTATAGGAGGATGGCTCAGTCCCTATATTGGAGAGGGATGAAGGGAGCAGTGGCAAAATTTGTGGCAAAGTGTCATGTGTGTCGGTGCAGCAAATACATGGCAGCATCACCACAAGGGCTGTTACAACCTTTGCCCATTCCAAATGCTGTGTGGGAGGAGATTAGCATGGACTTTATCACCAACCTGCCCAAGTCCATAGGCTTTGATACCTTGTGGGTAGTAGTGGATAGATTAAGCAAGTATGCTCACTTTATTCCCTTGAGACACCCATATACGGCCAGGTCGTTGGCTGATGTATTTGCAAGGGAAGTAGCAAGGCTATATGGACTGCCAGTGTCCATTGTTAGTGTTGAAGTTATGAGATTTTAGAGAAAAGGAGGAGAGAAAATAATAAGGGTTTCAATATTATTGATAATAGCTTAATGCTGAGTTGATTACAAAAGACTCAATACTAATCTCTATTTATAGAGAAACATAGACTCAATCCTAAATCAGGAACAAATCATAATAATAATTACAGATATTCTAAGATACCTTTATGATTATAAATTGGTCATAGAAAATAACTCAAGATACTCTAATATAATATAAAAGATATTATAAGATATTTTCTAATATTCTAACACTTCCCCTCAAGCTAAAGCTTACTAAGCTTTAGCTTGCTACAAGAAAACAATATTTTACTCCGCAAAATAATAAAAAAGGATGGAAAGACAACTCAGGGATGCAGGTGAAGTCGGAGAAAATTGCTATAAATATTGTCTAGCCAGATAGCTGGAATGATCATCAGCATGAGAGAAATTCATGGCAAGCAATCGAACAAAGCAAGCTCCGTTCTTCTAAAAAACTGCATTTGGAAGCTCCAAACCAATAATATCGGAGACTTTAAATATTTAAACTTGAATCTGCTTCAAGGAAAGAGAGGCGTGCTTCAAGGAGTGAAAGGCAATGCCAGTGCACCTGGGACAAATTGCCAAGATAAAGTGAGTCATGAAAATACAAGACACCGTTAGAATAACCACCAACAGAAGAAGTCATCACTAAGATGATTCATATGTGGAAAAAGAGACACCACCAGAATGATCGTCGGTGGGAATATAAGCCACTATTATAATCTCTTAGTAATAACTAAATTGCATGACAAACACTGAAGAAGAAGCAGCGCAACTCTAACGAAACGAAGCCATGATCGATCAACGAAATAAGAAAATGCGTCCAAAACACGAGAGATAACGGCTGTTTGAACAAAAGCACATATTTTCGTTGACCAAAATTGGAGAGTAAGGGCAGATCTGGAACCGTGGAAGAGAGAATAATCGTGCACCAAGAAAGTAAAAAGAAAACCCAAAAGCATGCCAGTAACCTTAGCTGCTGCATCATGTTTCAGCTGATCAACAAGCGGATACAAAGCCTCCCCAAGCATAGTCCTCTGCTGTTCAGAGGGTGCATTTGGGAGTGTTGTAGCCAAAGCATGAATGGGCATTGGTTGGCCTACAGCATCACGGATTGGAAGACCACCCATGTCATATGGGACTGACATCATTCCTCCAGCAACTCCTTGAAGAGGGACATCTTGCATGTTGCAGCCAGGAGGATAGTGATAAATGCGTTGCCTTGGAATCATCTGCTGCTGCATCATTGGCCCTTGCTGCTGGGGTTGTTGACCAGGACCAGCTCCGCGGCGCCAACCTGGGCGCTGGCCTTGTTGGCCCTGCTGAACCATTGGAACAAAGAAACTTAGCATAGGACCACCACCAGGTCTCATTCCAGGAACAAGCTGCTGCTGATATCCAAATCCAGCTTGTGGAGGAATCATGGCCGGAGTCCCCTGCCCATACATAAATTGTTGCCTGAAGACTAAACTAAGGATAAAAGTTTGGCCATCCTCATTCGTTTCCAATAGTAAATTCTGAAAGACAATTCTAAGGGTATCTCCAATTATAGAAGAAGACCAAAATGAAGCACTAGAAAGCTCAGACACACTTCTCTTACATCCAGCTTCAAGTAGCCTCTCCAGAGTTCGTATAGCTGAATAACGGACAGATGTGATACTATGCCTCATAAAGGGCCACAAATGCGGTGCCAAAGTTGAAAGGACAAAAGGATTTTCTTCAACATCACCACAACCACCAGCTCCATTTTCTATTTCCTTGTCTTCCAATTTAAAAACTTTACACATCTTCGGGACCATCTCTTCATGAGAATAGATTTCTGCAAGCAGATTCATTACACTGCTAGTGGACGGACTTAAATCATCCAAATCAAGCAATATATCCCACAACAGCATCACAATTGAATGCAGTGTTTGACCCTGCAAAGCAACAATTGCAGCTGCAGCTGGTATTAAAGCATCAGCAGCAACTGCTCGGACATCATCATCTGGATCCTCCAACCCAGATTTACATGCAGGAAGAACACGTCCAAGCAAATCGGAAAGCATCTCCTGCCGTACAACAACCAAATATTTAATACCCAGAAGACTGCCATGACGAATCTCCCATTCTGGACTACACTGCATTTTCAATAATATGTTAAGTGTTTCATTCACTAGTGCAGCATGCATATACTTGAATGCAGCACCTAATGCCTGTGCACAGGTTTCCCGCACTGGAGCAACAGCCTGATCAGATACATAATCTCCAAAGCGGTCAAGTGGCAATATACACAAAAAGCTTATGACACAGTCATGAAGAAATTCATAGTTTCGAAGCCAGGAACTTCTAGCCACTTTAACCAAGTTCATCAGCTCACAGTTCTGAGGAAGATTTTTCAGCACATTACGTTTTCCAGAGGGAATATTTGTGTCGACAGAATAACCCTTCTGCTCTGCCTATGTTAGCAGGTTCCTTGTATGCATCATGTAAACTGTCAGAGTGACTTTCCAGATTCATGTCAAAAGAACTACCATCATATTTCCCATTCCCACAATCTAGAGGTAAATTGCACCCCTGATCAGTAAGAGCAATGATGCATGCTTTAGATGACCCCTTAGCTTTTGTACTTGAGTGTGCTTTTTTCAGCACCCTAGCTGGGTCAACTGAACCTTTGGGCTCCTCCTGAATAGCATCCACTGAATGGGACATGAGCTCACGAGAATAATATCCAGAATCAACATCAAGATCTGCCCAGCCACCAACACCATCTGCAACCCCTATTGCTTGTTCCTCAGAACATATAAAATGAGCATATTCTCCACAAGTTTCTTCTTTATCAGGATGAGACAAATAACATGATCCTGATACCAACTTCAGGGTTTTCCCAGAAGGAGATTTCAGTTCAAATGAATCTGCAGGACCAACAGGCACATCATGAGCAGGACCAACAAAGTCACATGATGTTGACCAACTACGGAAATCTCCTGACTGCGTGTAACGAAAAGAACTGTGCCAACTCTTTGCAGCATTACAAACAAAATAGTCAAAAATTGCACGGTTATCTGGCTGCTGGTAGTTATTCAAACTCATGCTCGCCCTTTTTTTTTATTTTTTTATTTTTAACTTGCGGTAAAACTTTTCCAGCAGCGATGGCAGAGAGTAGCAAGAATTCTTGGTTAGGGTTCGGTAAAGCTTTCCACTACCAATGGGGTTAATAGCCACAACGCTCTAACCAACTAAACCAATAGGGTTGAACCTCCAACCTTGTGGTTAATAGCCACAATGCTCTAACCAACTGAACCAAAAAGGTTGAACCTCCAACCTTGTGGTTAATAGCCACGACGCTCTAACCAACTGAGCTATGGATCTTGAAGCTAGCAGGTGTAATACGAATACAATTTCAAAACCAGGAGGCCGAGGCAAGTTCAAAGAGGTCGCGTGCCGATCTGGACGAGGCGAAGCTGATGGAGTGTTCGTTTTCCGGAAAAGCCACCAGAAACAGTGACGGCGGCAGTAGCAAACTGAGGAAAACTGGTGTCGGAATGGGTCACGACAGTGGTTTGAAAAAAGAATGATCACGTTGTAAAAGAGAAACTATGATTATATTCCGAAACTATTGGGAACTCGACAGTAGAATGGAGGCGGATCGTTCAAGGAGGATCGAAATAGGCTCTGATACCATGTTGAAGTTATGAGATTTTAGAGAAAAGGAGAGAAAATAATAAGGGTTTCAATATTATTGATAATAGCTTAATGCTGAGTTGATTACAAAAGACTCGATACTAATCTCTATTTATAGAGAAACATAGACTCAATCCTAAATCAGGAACAAATCATAATAATAATTAGAGATATTCTAAGATACCTTTATGATTATAAATTGATCATAGAAAATAACTCAAGATACTCTAATATAATATAAAATATATTATAAGATATTTTCTAATATTCTAACAGTTAGTGACGGGACCCCACCTTCATGAGTAATTTATGGCAGGAAGTGTTCAGACTGCAGAGTACTCAGCTGCATATGAGTACCACATACCACCTAGAATCTGATGGGTAGACAGAGGTGCTCAACAAGGTTCTGGAGACATACCTGTGCTGTTTTTCAGCCGAGCAACCTAAGGTGTGGAAGGAGTTTTTGCATTGGGCAGAATACTTGTACAACACCAGTTTCCAGGCTTCAACAGGCACCACTCCTTTTGAAGTGGTATATGGCAGGGCCCCCCACCTTCCATTTCCAGGTTTATACCAGGGGAAGTTGTGGTGGAATCCGTGGCCTAAGATCTGAGAGACAGGTACAAGGTGTTGAGACAACTAAAGGAGCATTTGCTACATGCTCAGGAGTAGATGAAGAAGTACGCAGACCAACATAGAAGGCCCTCACAAATTCAGGTTGGGGATTGGGTGTATTTGAGAATTCGGCCCCATAGACAGTCAGCTTTGGGCCACAAATTGCATCCCAAGCTAGCTGCCAGGTTTTATAGCCCATTCTTAGTAGTAAAGCAAGTGGGGTCAGTGGCTTTCAAGTTACAATTACCAGAAAATGCCAAGGTACATCCTGTCTTCCATGTATCTCAATTAAAGAAAGCGGTGGGACGTCAAGCAATGGAGGCTTCTTTACCAGTAATAAGCCTCCTATCTTAAATGTGTATACTACGAGGCGTAGGGGGTTATAAATAGGACCCTTGTGTAATAGTTCCATTCATGGATGTTAATACTTATCAGTTGTGAAAGGGATTTCCCTTTGTTGAAATAATAATAGAAACGGTTATTCAGAATCATTTTCTTTCATTTCCTAGTCTAACAAACTCTAGCTCAACCAGTATCCTACGTATCTTTTAATATAGGTCGTCCAAATTTCGTTTTCAATGTCCAGGATACATTAAGTTGAAAAGACGGAGGGATATTTCAGTTTTTTATTTGACATGTTATATTTCAGTTAATCGGTTTGTTTTAAGCTTACTCATGTGTTGTCAAGCTTTTGGAATCATTCGAAGTGTATACATATCTAAGTTCGTGATATTTTTCACACTAATGCGTGAATACAGTTTTATTCAAATGTAAGTCAATGAAGTTTTGACAGCTTAGATCTATATAATGGCAGAAGTATAATATTTGTTGTACAAAAACTCAACGAACTCACGTTTTGACAACTAAAATCTAATATAACGACCGAAGTATAATACTCGGCCTTGCTTGTTTGTTGAGATTATATAAAGTCAGCAAATCCTATTGTATAGGTTAACAACACAGATGCTGAGGGTAGGCTTACTCTGGCAGATGCTCTGGTGTATGCTTGTAACCAAGGTGTTGATAAGGTATGCAGCCATCCTTCTACATCTTTCTAATAGTTTCAAAAGTCTTGGTTTATTGGCTCATCAATTGTTACCGGATGTTGGATAGATTTGGTACTGAATTATTTCATTTCTAGTTTCTAGTAAGAGTTTAAGAAAATGGTTTTTTTTTTTTAACAGCCAATGTTAGGATGTTAGTATTATGCTGAGGGTGCGGATCGAACCCCGAAGCTCCCTTATAACTCCACTCCCTAACTCGCGCGCCCCAGTCACCAAACCAACGCTATATCCCCTGAGTTAAAGAAAATGTTAGAACCATTCCAATTCATCCTGTTGAACTAAAATTCTATTATTTGACAAATATATACTATTTTCCTTGTTAAAACACCTGTTTAGTTCCAGTTGAGTTCTGTATAAAAGGATTTGCATACTGACTTTGGGATTTTGTGTTACAAACATCTGGTGCATATCTCTTTGGAATTATGATAGAATTATTGGGCCTAATAATGACAGGACATACATTCTCCACACCGCAGGTTTGGGCTTTTCACTAGTCTTAGGCCCATTAATTCTATCAAATTATGTATCTTTTTTAGACATGCTGACAATTTTAGGTTTATGGCATGGTTTTAGAACTGTGCTAACATACTGATTTACTGTTCTTCAGATAATTGACCTGGCAACATTAACTGGGGCATGTATAATTGCGCTAGGACCCACTATTGCAGGTAATTATGAGCTTCAAAGTTTAAGTTTTATCTATTGATGTAAGTGTCAATGTTCCCTCCCATTGATTGCACTCCCATTATATTTACACGTGTGTGTGTGGAGGAAGCATATCAAGTGAGATGGTTCTTTTTATAAGAGAGTGAGAGGAGCATATCTTAACCGTATAAATGCTTAAAATAAAACATAAAGTCACTGGTTATTAGATAATTTTTAGTCATAACCATCCATGTATGGTCCAAATTAGCTCTTCTCACCCTCTCACTTGAAATATGTATATTGGAATATCAAAGTTTTAATCTCGTGGGGAAAGAAGAGCTAAGCTCTGAAGAGACGACATATCATTGAAAGTACTCCATTTTAGTGGCTTTTCCACTGTTGGCACGTTGTCTAAAACTGTTTTTTTTTTTTGAATAGGCCAAAATAACTTTTATTAAAACACACTTTGTACCAGAGGCAAAGAATTAATCAGTGCAATGTTTACACTGGACACTTTTTCTTTAATTACTGATCCTATGCAATGAATTTTTTAATTTATCAGCTGATTACTATTATCACTAATGCTAACTGGTATTTTTAAAGGTGTGTTTACACCCAGTGATGACCTAGCTAAAGAAGTTTTTAATGCTTCTGAAGTGAGTGGAGAAAAACTATGGAGGTTGCCAATTGAGGAAAGTTACTGGGAATCAATGAAATCAGGAGTTGCTGATATGGTGAACACTGGTGGTTGACAAGGTGGTGCTATCACTGCCGCTCTATTCTTAAAGCAGGTGATGTTAATCATTTTATTTTTTGACTTTTTCATTAACATAAATACATAATGGTCCATTGCAACCAGGTAGTAGTCATAATGTTCCACTAATACTTATTGAAAGTAGTGTTGCACATAGAATGAATTGGAGTACGTATGACTTTTGATTTAGAGGGAAATTTTATGTGAATACTAGGTAAAACAGCTAAATGCTACTCTTCTTCCGGTCTCGAACAAGCAAAAAAATTATTGCACATCCTTTAAGAAAAAGTAGTTGGGTTTATTTAACTTTTTCAAAGTAGCAAAATTGTAATTGTATTCTCCAAATTGCCTCTCATTGGAACTTGTTGAAAAATAAAATCAACATTGATTAAAGGGTTTTTCTTAGAAGTCATAGCAATATATATGGTAAAATTAGTCATATTTTATTTATATTCAAGGCCACCAAATTGTTTATATCCGAGATCCCGGAGGGAGTATTTATTAAGGATATTATTGGAAGATAAAACATCTAAATACTGATTCTTAGTTGTTTGGGTGCTATATATGCAGTCCACTTTTTGTGATTTTCTAAACAATTGTGCTTTTGCAGTTTGTTGATGAAAAAGTGCAATGGATGCATATCGACTTGGCTGGTCCTGTGTGGAATGAAAAGCAGCGGTGTGCAACAGGATTTGGTGTATCGACTTTGGTGGAATGGGTATTAAGGAATGCATCTTAAGTGCAAACTGAGATCTTGTTAAATTGTGATGTAATGATTCAATGAGTTCGGTTCTATTATTCTTTATATTTTGTCAAGTTAGCTGAAGGGATGGCGCTGTGTGTGAGGCAGTTTTATGCAAGAACGATGTTTGAGTTGAGTTTAATACAAATGTTTACATTGCATTTACATGTAAATAAATAAAATATCTAATACCAAAAATATCTTAAATGAACATAAAATTTAAAATGGAGATTTATAAAAATCTTAAATGAAAGTTATGTATAGCTGCTGGCTCATGAAAATCCAACCTCCAACATCAGCATTTCTATTCTGCGGTGAAAAAGTCGTAAAAATAGAGTATTTGTCATTTTTAATACTATAAATAATTTTTATGTATGTCTAACTAGCAATCATTCAAACATTTAATCTTTATACAATTTTACACCTAATCCTTCATGTTTATAAAAAAAAACTCTTTCATTTGTGAGTAATTATTGATAATATCAAAAGGTAACTCTAAAATAAATACACCAACAGATATACATAATTTTTTAGTCTCCATAAACTTTATAATAATATAAAGAAAGATATTAATAGCTCTAATATTAAAATTAGACCAACACGTACCAAGGAATGCTTAGTAAGAGAATATTTTGAAAGATAAAATTGAACAAAGCATATCAACTTCTCGTTATTGAATTTAAGCATATGTAAGTTACATATGGGTGGAAATAGAGCAAGACATTTGACAGGGTTTACGACCTAACTCACATTAGGTTTGAATCAAGGCTCTTTTTTAATGTTGTCCGAATTTAGGCCATTTCTTGAGTCCAACAAGCCAGTCTATATAAATAAATTTAAACAATATGATATAATATTTTATTGTTATATTATTTTTGTGGTAATATTTTTATAGTGCATTAAAGTCATATCTACTCTCTAAATCTTTTTAAAATAAAAAATAATCGTCCATTAAATACAATTCATATGGTAGTTATAGGAAAATTGATATGTTAGAGCAGCTGGTTTAAGTGAGATACTCTTGTTTCTCAATTTAGTATGAGTTTCGTTGTTAGATTCTTTAGAAACAAAACAAACTACAGTTTTAAGTGAAGAACATCTGTAGAATCACCAAACTACAATTTTTATACATTTAATATTCTATGAAAACCTTGTTTGATGAAAATATTAAGTAAAAAGTAGTTTTAGAATGCTAACATTAAATATGGTAAGTTAGAACTTGCTTGTATTTGATTCCACAAATATGACTGTTTTTGTTTATATATATTCGAGTTTGGAGGAAATACTTATTCACTTTTATAAATATTTTGACATATATGATTGATATAAAAAAATACTCAAGTATTTAATTATTTTTTAGTAATACACGTATGTAAGACATGAATGTGGAATGAAGGAATAATTAAATAGAGTTTATTCTCTCCTCTATGCTCTCAAAACTCAAACTTGAAGCACTTCTTTCTCCCACTTCTTCGGTCTTCCCCATATCATAACCCACATCAATTTCCAAAACCTCAAAATTGAAGATGCAAACACGAGAAAGGGGGGGGGGG
>JBBPBO010001984.1:31753350-31940161 GCA_037974295.1 Cicer cuneatum | reverse complement strand
GGTTGAATTGTGTTTGTACTACTTGAATTTTTTTTTTGTTTTTGATGATTATTTGAAATCTGAAATATAATCAAGTAGAGTTAGCAGCGGATAAAGTAAAATAAATAACACAAGGATCTATCCTGGTTCACCATTAATTAAGCTACATCTAGTCCCTTCACCTCGAAGGATTTTTCCACTAATTCAAAACCTTTGAATTACAACAACACTACCGACCCTCCAAGTTAGTCTTCCTAAACAGTCTAACAATCCTAGACTTTTGAGGAACACAACACCTTGACTTCACAAGTCAAGTCTTCTCCTACCAATCTGACAACCCCAGATTGCAGAAGGAATTACAACACCTTGATTCTAATTGCTAAGTCACCTGCTACTTCTTCCGGCTCTTCAGATAGTAGATTCTACTTCAACAATATATATTTAACACAAGGGAACGAAAAACACGAGTACTTGCTTCTGGAAAGCTGAAACTCACAATTAACCTCACTGAAAACTCAAGTGTTTGCTTCTGGAAGGTTTATGACTCTTTCACTGATTTTCGATGCGAAGTCTTCTGCCTTGAGCCTCCTTTTATAGATGAGAATTAGGGTTTCTTCCATGATCAAATTCGAGCTGTATCTGTCCAGATTCTCTTGCAAAAATAACTTGGCCAATCTTGTTTCACTTAAATAAAAAAACGTATTTTTTTAGCTTAAGATTGCATTTGAAAATTCTGTTGACCAATCTTGTTTCTTTTTATTTCAAACCATATCTTTTTAATCTTCAGATTGAATTCGAATTTATTCATGTCTTCCGTAATTTTTGAATCAAATCCTCTGATCTCGGCCAACACCGGACCATATGATCTGATCTTCTGATCTCAGCCAATACTAGACCATATGATATGATCTTCTGATCTCGGCCAACACTGGGCCATATGGTCTGATCTTCTGATCTCGGCCAACACTGGGCCATGATACTTAAATCTGGACCATTGATCTGAACATTTTCCCTCTGATCTGGACCAAATCTGGACTGAGTCTGGATTGAATCTGAATTAAATTTGGACTTATGATATTTTAATCTGGACATTTATCCTCTGATCTGGATCAAGTCTGGATTAAATCTTGACAACATTTCTTCTGGTCTGGACCAAGTCATTTGCTCTAGACCAGTTATCTTCTACTCTAGACCAAGTCATTTGTTCTGGACCAAGTCATTTGTTCTGGACCAAGTCTGACTTATGATTCCTTCTGGTATGGAACAAGTCTCCCTCTAGCAGGCTTCCTTCTGGTCTGGACCAAGTCTCCTTCTGGACTTTGCTTCCTTCTGATATGGGCCAAGAAAGATATCCTCTAATGATGTTATTTGACCTTTGATGAAATCCTCTAATATCTTCTGGAGGTGTATCCTTTGGTACCTTCAGGATGCATCCTTTGGTACCCTCTGGATGCATTATCTGGCCTAACCTTCTGGTGACATTTCTATCCTCTGGTTGCTTCCTCTGGATGTATCCTCTGGTGGTGTCATCCTCTGATTTTACACAGCTTTTGATTTTTTCTTCTAAGTCAAAATACTATTTACATAAAATACTTTTGTTAACATCAAAATTCTAAGTGTAGAACCAACTTGGTTCCAACAAAAATCTTCTATAATATTTGATTTTTCATCAAAATGATATCCAACACATCACACTTGTTTAGAAGTCTAAATTAAGAGGTAACATCTCATTTACCCACATTACTATTTTATATTCACGTTATTTTATTTTTCATTGTATAGTTCTGTTCAGATTAGTTGATCCAGATGTGTGTTTTTGTCTGTGCAGTATTCAGATCAACTGATCAGGATGTGTATCTTGACTTGTGCGATGTTTGAATCAGTTGATTCAGAGATATTTTTTTGACTTGGGCTCAATTTCAAATTCATCATTATTTACTTATAATTTGTTTGTTTTATTTTGTTTTTTGTTTGTTTTAGTAATGGAGGAAGATCACGCACAAAAACATATAAGAGTTGGTAGGGCTATAACAACATCCTCATTTCACAAAGAATGTGTTGCAAAAGGAAAGAATAAAATAGGTGAAATTTCGTAGATGATGTGACTCTAAAACATGGGAGCCAATGTAGACGTCCACACATATGAAAATAGTACAATGTAGCTTGAGAACTTACATAGTAAAAAAAGTTTAGAGTCAAGCAACTACTTGTACGAATGCAATAGGCTCTACTCATCTCCAACGACTCTTTTTCTCAACATGTAGATTTTCTAGAGCTATAAGAAGAACCTTCTTGAACTTGAAGGTGATGATACTGTCCAAAGTGGACAAGATCATCTCTAAGATAATACACAAAAGAAAAGAAAGGAAAAAAAACTAAGGATTGGTGTTGGTCAATCTAGCTAAGATCAGTCCTAAGGTATTCTGAATGAACTCCTAATTCTTGGCTATTTGTTCCATGAACACCTCAATTTTAGCTTCTAGTCGATCAAAGTCTTCCTTATTTACAAATTGAGATTGGTCAAACGTAGGTGTGGGTGGAATTGCAGAAAGACCTTAAGAAGAAGACTTTGCAGAACCTGAAGCAAAAATAGTAGGAATGTCCAACTGATATTGGTCAAGCATAGGTGAGGTAAATCAACATGTGGAATTATAAAAGAAAACCTTAACGGTGCGAAGGGAGAAACCACTAGGGATTCCAAATGAACATAGCTCAAAGAAAGTTATCTTCACTTGATGGACCTTTTGATGTAATAGTCAGTTGCTTCCGGGTCTGGTTTTCATGAGCTTTCTAAAAGTGCAAGACCCATAGGTAGATGATCTCAACAGTATGTCTGAAAGCACTAGAGTTTTGAGGGGCCAGATGCATTCCATGCTCCATGTTTTCCCTAATATAGGTTGTGACAAAGGAAAGAACATTGTCCCACTAACTGGTGACTTCATTAGGATCCAAACTTTGAGCACTCATGTTCCTAATCTTTGTGATTTTAGTAGTGAAATAGGTAATGAATGAGTCAAGGTTTGGGAAACCAAAAGGAATGAAGGGAATAAATGGGGCTAGGTCTAGGGTTATGGACTCATTAGGTTCAAATTGAGGTTGGGTAGAGTCATAAGCAGGTGAGACATTTGAGGATATTTTAGAGACTAAATCAATTTCAACCTGCTTTTCTATCTTAGTAGTTGCTGCGTGGATAGGTTCCACAAGCATATGTGAGTGAGGGTCATATGCCAGTGTGGAAGGCGTTTGTGAGGTTGGACTTGTTGTTTGGGTAGGTTTTTATGGAGGGTTAAAGTGGGAAGGTGAAGGAGTGGAGTTAGAAAATTTAGTATATAGAGGGTAGGGGTTGAATCTATAACTAATAGCTGCAAGATTTTCATCTAGGATTGCCTCAAACATCTCATTTGAGGTGTTTGTATCTGAATCAAAGCTAAAGTATACAATATAGGTTTGAGGGGTGGATTTGTTTGAGTGTATGGAAGTATCACGTTCAAATTGAAGTTTGGTTGAGGTAGAATTAGGTGAGTCACCTAAGGTTGTTTCAGATGCTAAGTCATTTTCAACCTGGGCTGCTTGTGTGGATAGGATTGATAAGCATATGAGTGTGAGGGTTGAAAATAGATGTGGAAGGGATTGGTGAGGTTTGACTAGTTGTTTGGGTATGTGTTTGTAGAGGATTAGTGTGGGAAGGTGATGGTGTGGAGGTGGGAAATTTAGTATTAAGAAGATATGGGTTTGATCATCCTAAATGGTTGCAAGGTCTTAAGCTAGGGTTGCCTCGGACATCTCATATGAGGTGTCTGTATCTGAATCAGAGCTACAACAAACAATGAAGGTTTGAGAGGTGGATATGGTTGAGGGTGAAGAAGGGATAGGAGTAGGAGTATTATGTTTAATGAGGGGTTCATATGGTGTTGTAGTTTTAGGTTCAGTTATTTCATTACCACCACCACTACCAAAATCAATAGGAGAGTGAATAAGCTCAGTAGAGGGATATACCTTTTGTCTTTTCCTTAAGTTGAGGCTAACTTCATCATCATTGGTGTTTTCATAATCTTTTCCTTCCTATAGCACATAATATACCCTGACTACCTTTTTCCTTTTATTCTCAAATTCTTGATATGGTCTTGCTAGAGGGAAACATGTAGGAGGCATCTTTTGATCAGAGTGATACACCTTAGATAGTCTTGAATGACATCTTTGCTATCTTCCTCAAAAAATGGTGTGAGCGAATCTCGAATCAAGAAGGGAATGTCTTGAGTTCCATTAGACTGTCCTGTGAGTCATTTAAATTTATTGCTTGGTTTCATGCATGGCAACAACGAGTCATGTTTTAATGACATTTTGGATGTTGAACACTGGTGAACAGGAGGATACCAAGTGTTATTTAACAACTCCTCCAACTTCCTCTAGAGCCTTAATGAGGGGAATCCTCATTACCATAATTGTGATGAGTCTTGAGCAGGAAATATAGTCTTGATGTTTCCTAACCTGGAGATGTTACATATCAATCCTCTATAATATTTGCTGATATGATCACCTTGTATCTGGGTTTTAAATGAACTAAATTGGAGTTAAACTTGGGATCTTCAAAATGTTCCTTGTTCATTTTAGTTGTTGATTTTAGAAGACCCAATTCTAGATTTATATCCATTTTCGATTTTCATACCTTCATCCAACCATTTGGTGATAGCTCCAATGGTTTGTTGAGTAACTTTGATAGGAAGCCCTAAAACCACACTTGAGACTTCTCCATCTTTGTTCGCATCAACAAACCTCCAAAACTCTTTAAATAGAACATCTAGAGCATAAGATTGATCTAGGTTAAAATACTCAGTCCATCCAATACCAGCAAAATCTTCAATGAGGTCGAACCCATTTTCAGCGAGATTTGCAAAATCAATTTGAAAGTTCATTGAGAGTATCAAGTTGATCCATAATACATGCCATAGTAGGTGTAGAAGAAATGTTACCTAGGACAGAAGAAAATGCAAAACTTAAAGCCATAAGAGCATTCAGGAGAGTTTCAAAGAGGTTCTAAGGTTTGGAAAAGAATATAAATAGTGTGGGAAAATACATGAGAGTAGTGAGTGACTTGAGTGTTTGTATTTTTGATAAAAAGTTTGAGTTTCTAAAAGACAATAACAATAACTACCTTGCACCCCTTAATAAACAAAAGGCAACACGTGTTAGACAATCACTAGACTCACACTCTTTTCAAGAAAAAATAATCATTTATGAGATAAATTGAATTTTAAGCGACTAGAGGTATAGGCAAAAATTCAATTTATCAGAGGCAGAGACAAAAATCAAATTATCACAGGCAGAGCATATATATTTATCTAATAAGTTTATTTTACCAGAGGCAAACGCACATAGGATTCTAGCACCACTCATTTATAAATTAAATGTAAAATTTTTCTTTATAAAGTTCAATTTGTCTTCAGTAAAGGTTTTTGTAAAGATGTCTGCCCACTGATGATTAGTGTCAATGAACTTAATGTCTAAACTAGCCTTTTGGACATAGCCTCTTATGAAGTGATGTTTAATCTCTATATGTTTTTCCCTTGAACATAAAATAAGATTTTTGATAAAACATATAGCAAAAGTATTATCACATAAGACATGAATGTTACTCTTGTTAATTTTGAAGTCTTCTAGTTGATGTTTCATCTACAGCAGCTGACTACTGAAATATATTATGCTTCAGTTGTAGACAAATCAATGGTTCCTTGTCTTTTTCTTGATCAGGAGATTTGATTTTCACCAAAGAATGTACATATACCACTAGTGTTTTTCCTTTCTAGTTTATCTCTAGCGTAGTCAGCATCACACAAACTTATGTACTCAGAGGATGGCTTTGTATACCTTTTGATCCACCTTTTTACCTGATTCATCCTTATTAAGAGAACATATGGAATACATAGGTGTAAGCATGGGTTTGCATTCTTCCATCTTAAATTTCTTAAGAAGTTCTCTAGTATATTTGGTTTGATAAATCAACACTCCATATTAACTTTGATGAATTTGGATTCCAAGAAAGAATTATAGTTCTCCCATCGTGCTCATCTTAAATACATTATGCATTAGCTTGGAAAACTCTTGACAAAGCTTACCATTAGTAGAACCAAATATGACACCATCAACATATACTTAGACAATGAGAAAATCATTCTTAAATGATTTTCTAAATAAAGTAATGTTAACCTGGCCTCTCTCAAAATTATTTTTTAATAGAAAACTACTTAGTATGTCATGCTAAGCTCTTGGAGCATGTTTCAGACCATACATGAATTTCTTTAGTTTAAAAACATGGTCAGAGAATTCATTATCCTCAGAGCCAGAAGGTTTTTGTAAGACCCTTAATTTTTAAATTATTTTATGGATTAAGTATCAAGGATATTTTGAGATATTTGTAATACGTTTAATATATGTATATACTTATATATATATTTTGAGACCGACTAAAATTAATTGTCGAAGAATAATTTAATTATATTACAAGGAATTTAATACTGGACAGTTATCGAATTTTATCTGTCAATACAGTTGCGACGAGAGTATTTAGTTAATTGAGGGTTAGTTTTAATTATAATATATATATATATATATTTATATACAGTAGCGGAAGTATAATATATATAATACAAAGCAAGTAAGTAATTATATATATATATATATATATATATATATGTGTGTGTGTGTGTGTGTGTGTGTGTGTGTATGAGGGAAACAAGAAAAGAAAGAGAACATTTCCCCTCCTACCTGCCCACGCACCCTTCTTGTTCTTCTTCTTTTTTGTTCTGTTTGTGTTGGTAACAAAAAAAAAACCAAACTCAAATCCTAGATTACATCAAAATCTAAGCTTCCATTCCAAGAGTGTCAAGAGGGAAAGTTACTCCTCTCATCACTACGGTGCTAGTGAGCTAACTTTAGTAGCGACGACGCGAGCGGGAGTTTCGCCGTATTTGAGCGCGGTAACGAAAACGGTAGAGAAAGCGTGGACATGGTAAGGGGCTCCTTCCAACTTTTTAGTTTGCATGTAGGAACTCTAAAATGTGTGTCTGATGGTTGATAAATGTGTTATCTTTGTTGAAAACATGATGTTATGTTGTTTATGATACGAATGTCATTGTTGTTGTGATATTGTTGTTGATGATGTTGTTGCTAAGTTGTTGTGTTGTCGTGATGATGATGTTATTGTTGTTGTTGAGAAAATTGATTGTTGTGGTGTTTGTGGTTATTTTCAAAGAAAAGAGTTTGAGCTCAAATTGAAATTTACTTGAAAAATCATATTGTGTTCGAAGATGTATTCGAATACTACACTAGCGTATTTGAATACACCTCTGTAAAATTCAATTTTTATTCAAATTTTGAACCTCGTATTCTAATACGACACCTCGTATTCGAATACAAATACATGATTTTTGCTACTGACTTAGCATCTGTATTCGGCTACGACCCGTCGTATTCGAATACAGAACTGGAAATTATGCTACTGACTTAGCATCTGTATTTGGCTACGACTTCGTATTCAAATACAGAACTGGAAATTTTGCTTATGACTTAGCATCTGTATTCAAATACGAAGGAGTCGTAGTCGACTACGACTCCTTCGTATTTGAATACAGATTTGCAGATTTTGCTTCTAACTTAGCATATGTATTTGGCTACGACACCCTCGTATTCAAATACAGAACTGCAGATTTTGCTACTGACTTAGCATCTGTATTCGGCTACAGGAAGCTGTATTCGAATACAACCTGTATTTTTGTCAAAAATTCTATTTTTAAATATTTGTTTATGCACTTAATGATTTGGAAAACATTTTTAAGGCATATAATAAATTATATGAGGTTCTTTTGAGATTGTTTATGTAATGGTGGTGAAGTGTCTAAGTTTCATATTTGCATTACGTACTGATTTCAGTGAAGAGAAACAGAGAACACTCATGCATTCATAGTTAAGTGGTGACCGCGATGGGCCACAGAGTTGAGCGGTGACCGTGATGGGCCGTGAAGTTAAGTAGTGACTGTGATGGGCTACGGGGTGGTTCCACGTGATTAGATGGTCCATCCTATCCGTACGAGGATTTAACTAATGTGTAAAGCCTGTGAGAGGCTACACTAAAAGTAATTCGTGCTAGTCCGTGAGAGACTGCACCTATAAAGTTATGTAGTGACCGTGATGGGCTACGGGGTGGTTCCACGTGATTAGATGGTCCATCCTATCTATACAAGGATTTAACTTATTTGTAAAGCCTTTGAGAGGCTACACTCTAAGTAATTCGTGCTAGTCCGTGAGAGATTGCACCTATAAAGTTATGTAGTGACCGTGATGGGCTACGTGGTGGTTCCACATGATTAGATGGTCCATCTTATCCTTGCGGGGATTTAACTTATGTGTAGGGCCTGTGATAGGCTACACTTTAAGTAATTCGTGCTAGTCTGTGAGAGACTGCACCTATAAAGTTAAGTAGTGACCATGATGGGCTACGGGGTGGTTCCACGTGATTAGATGGTCCATCTTATCCTTGCGGGGATTTAACTTATGTGTGGTGCCTGTGATAGGCTACACTTTAAGTAAATTGTGCTAGTCCGTCAGAGACTGCACCTCGATAATTAGTAGTCAGGCCTGTGATAGGCAGTACAATTATGATTTACGCTCATCGTGGAGGGTTTTGTTTTGAGGATTTCAGGATCATGTGCATTGGCATGTACGCATTGCATTAGAATGGTTGACGTGTGAGTCATGATTGTTTTGATCCTATATGTGAAAATGATATGTGCAAGTTCCTAATAAGTTGTTGTGATTGTTGATTTTACTTGGGCTTGCAACATGATTTGTATTTTAAATATTTTGATTCATTGAAAACTTATATGTTATACATTTTCAATAAATGGGTATACTTATCTTGTCAATGTTGTTATCTTGATGGAACATGCTATGTATGTATTGTGGTCTTTGACATATTTGGTAATTGTTAACTGTTATTTTCGGCTGGTGACCCTTTACATTATTGTGGAAAATTGGGCTTTGCCCTCAGATGATACTCGAGTTCATACCACATACGATTACCCTGACGACGGAGACGTCGTTTGATTTCCCTGATCGTCATATGCCGACTGCTTGGGTATACGACCCATCTCAAGAAGGGCTACTTGTACGGGGAGGGTGGTGAGAACCAGTAGGATTGCCGGGGAAATGTCGTATGTGGAACACACTCACTCGCGGATCGACTTTTCTGTACCTTTAGGCTTGGTACTTGAGGCGAATGGGGTATTTACGGACGTCGATGATCCTACAGTTGGAGTTGAGACGTTGGCCACCGTAGGTGTGGTGACTCCTACCGTAGTAGCAGGGGATGCGATGCCTGAACTAGGATCGAGTGAGATGGACAAAGGACCGACGCCAGTAGGGGTTGACATTCTAGGACCGTCGGGGCCAATAGAGGACTACTTTGAGATTCCAGCGCCGCTGAAGCAACCTATATCATGGGTAGATCTAACTTTGGAGGAGACTGATCCTTCTCTGGCTGATGAGGAAGAGGATGTCACGTCTAGGCGAGTGACTGCGTCGGACGAGACTTGTGGAGAGGGTGGTGGTAACCCTTGCTATTATAGTTGTAATGCATGACCAGATTAGTTTTGTTGTATAGGGCCCTAGTGTTCTGGTGGTTGTACTTATTTCTTTTTTTGGGATGACTGTATTTATGACGTACTCTAATAGTGAGTTTTGTTGGTGGGTCGATGATCCAATTTTTTTGACGTGACCATGGGGGGAGATAGCATTCTTGGACCATGGGGGGAAATCTTGATTGCTTCTAATATGTATAATCTATCCCTTCTTTCTAACTATAGCCTTGAGCTACGAGTCTAGCTTTATTTCTTACTACTTCATCTTTCTCATTTAACTTGTTTTTGAAGATCCACTTGGTTCCAATCGACTTCTTTTCTTTGGGCTTTGGAACAATGTCCCATACATCATTTCTCTTAAATTGATCTAGTTTTTCTTGCATGACCATAGTCCAGATAGAGCTTCATCTATTGTTGCATGCTAGATTTCATATAGAAGCCCGAACAATGATGTTTCCTTATAAGCAAATGTGGTATTCATGGGATCACCTAAATCTCCAATGATCAAAGAGTTTAGATGTGAGGATTTGTATTTCTATTCAAGTAATAACCCCAAATTTTAAAGAAAAAATTGATTATATTATCTTTTAAAATAAATGTATATTCTAAAATTTCAAATAACTAAATTATTGTATTCCTATTATAAAGTAAATGTAAATTATTAAACTTATTACAATTTAAATTTTATGCTTGATTTAGAGAAGTGGGTGGTAGATTTGAGAAATAGGAAACCAAAGGAAGGAAATTTGGTAATTTCCCCATTGAAGTACCACATAAACCCGCCTATACGTTGAGTCAATACTCCATCCCTTTTTTTTTTCCACTTTCACGCTCAAGAACACACACACACACACCTTGTTAAGACAAAATCCTAACTAATTGTTTTGATGAAAACAAACAAAGATTAATGAAAGACTTTAATTATGATTCTAAGTTATGTGTTATTTAACATGTATTTGAGTGTACTAATCCAAGATAGGCACTAAGCAAAAACAAGCAAAATCAGTTTAAAGAATAAACTAAAAATGGAAAGCCAAAAACCAAGAACGTTCTGAACTTTCTCTGGAAAAACCAAGAACGTTCTCCATGATTTTTTCACTTCATCAAGACTGTTCGAACAAGATTTTTATGGAAGGAAAGATCATGCTTATTTCGAATGGATTAAAGTACATATACAAGGGATATACAACTTCAATAATAGCAAAAGAAGTACTCTAAAAATATCTAAGGAGAAAAGAATTGAATCAAGACAAAGTGACAAAATCAGTTGAAAATGATCATTCTCAAGGCTCCAGAACATTCTCCAGTTTATGTCATACAACATGAGAACATTCTCTAGCTTCTGAAGCACATACAAGAACGTTCTTGAGACTCCAGCATTACCTTATGACACATATTCTCGTGATCAAGTAACCTTCAAACATTGTACATATAAGAAGAAAGAGAATGTGAAGGTGCAAACACGAGAAGTGGGGTTGAATTGTGTTTGTGAAACTTGAATTCTTTTGCAATTTTGTTGAATGTTGATGCGAATTATTGGATGAATAATTGACCAGACTTAGCAGCGAATAATAACAACTCAAGAACACAACAATTTATCCTGGTTCACCATTAACTTGGCTACATCCAGTCCCTTCATCCTGAAGGCTTTAATCCACTAATTCAAAACCTTTGAATTACAACACCTGACCCTTCAAGCCAGTCTTCTCAAATAGCCTGACAACCCCAGACTTTTGAGGAACGATAACAACACCTTGACTTTACAAGTCAAGTCTTCTCCTACCAATATGAAAACCCCAGATTGAAGAAGAAAGTTGCACCACTATCGGGTTAGATTACACAGGTTGGAACTCTGCAAATTTGCTTCTGGAAAGCTGATTGCTAGGCTGATTCTCGCACACTTTTGTTGCTTCTGGAAAGCTGAATGTTGCACTGAATTTCTCTCTCGAAAACACTTAGAATATATTGCTTTTGCACCAAGTGATTCTCTCTTTTGAACTCTCGGATTGTGTTGAATATGAAGATTGAGTTCTTGTATTTTCGATGCTTGATGCTGCTGTCTGAAGCCTCCTTTTATAGTTGCAAATAGGGCTATGACCAAGCTTAAATTCGAAATAAATCTTGCTCAGATTTCCTTCGATAATTCTGTTGGCCAATCCTGTTTCACTTAAATTAAAACCGTATCTTTTTAGCTTCAGATTACACTAGAAAATTCTGTTGACCAATCTTGTTTCTTTCAATTTTAAATCATATCTTTTTAAGCTTCAGATAGCATTCGAATTTCTTCACGTCTTTAGTGATTTTTTGAATCAAATCCCCTTAATACTTTGATCAAATTTCTATCAAAATTTAATCAAGTCTTCTTCGAATTTTAATCAAGTCTTCACTGATTTTCTTCATGATTTAAATTCTGGACCATATAATCTTCTGATCTCGACCAACTCTAGACCATGTAATCTGATCTGTACCAATTATGTGATCCTCTGATATGAACCGACTCTGGACCATGTCTGATTTGTACCAATTATGTGATCCTCTGATTTCGACCAATTCTAGACCAAGTATGATTTGTACCATTATGTGATCCTATAATCTAGACCATTGATCTTCTAATAGGGACCATTGATATTTGAATCTGGATTATTGATCTTTTAATGTGGACAATTTATCTTCTGATCTAGATAATTGATCTTTTAATCTGGACATTTATCCTTTGATCTGAACCAAGTCTGGACTAAGTATGCATTGAGTTTGGATTAAATCTGGACTAAGTCTTATGTTTTGGACAATTAGATTTTCTGATCTGGACCAAGTCTGGACTAAGTTTTATGTTATGGACCATGCTATCTTCTGGTCTGGACCAAGTCTGAACCAAGTCTAGACCAAGTCTGACTTATGTTTCCTTCTAGTTTGGACCAAATCTCCCTCTGACAAGCTTCCTTCTGGTCTGGACCAGGTCTCATTCTGGACTCTGCTTCCTTTTGATCTGGGCCAAGAAAGATATCATCTGATGATGTTATTTTTCCTTCCCTTCGATGATATCCTCTTATTGATTCTATCCTCTGATGTTTGCCTTTCATGACATCCTCTGATATCCTCTGGAGGTATATCCTCTAGTATCCTCTGGATGCATCCTCTGGTACCCTCTGGATGTTTCCTCTGTCCGAAACTTCTGGTGACATTTTTATCCTCTGGTTGCTTCCTCTGGATGTATCCTCTGGTGGTGTCATCCTCTGATTTTGCACAGCCTCTAATTTGTTCTTCTAAGACAAAATACAATTTACATAAAACACTTTTGTTAACATCAAAACTTTGATTGAAAGAACCAACTTGGTTCCAACAGAATGCACAAAGACCAGAAAAGTCTTCAAGTCAAAAAGGGAAAAAGTTCAGTCAATAGCTATAAATTAAAGACTGATTATTTTAATCTACCCCTTGACCAAGGGAACCCCCTCAAACGGTAGCTTTGAGCTGACATGGACCTCCTTAAATGTCTATAAAAGGAACCTCACAGCTAAATGGAATTACGACATTCAAGTGCAAAAGAAAGATCATCAATCACTCACCTTCATACTTGAAAGTCTCACAAGAAATCAATATCCTTCAGTTTCAAATTTATTTTCATTAGTTTACTTAAACATTTTGTAAAGAATCTAACTTCAAACAAGAGTTGAGTTAAAATAGATTTTGTCAAACACTTTAATCATTATCGTGTAAAACTCAAGACTATAAGGGTTGTTTATAGCTTGAGTGAGTTGTTTAGAAAAATCCTTTTAAGGTTAATAAGTGAGTTGTAAAAATCCTATCAAGGGTTGATATG
Source organism: Cicer cuneatum (assembly GCA_037974295.1). NCBI lineage: Eukaryota > Viridiplantae > Streptophyta > Magnoliopsida > Fabales > Fabaceae > Cicer > Cicer cuneatum. Next base: position 31,926,730 of record JBBPBO010001984.1, on the reverse strand, counting down.
TGACCTGTTTGAATCTCTTTTTGGGTGGAAAGGATTGATGATTGTGACAGATCAAGGCTGATATGAGCTAGGTGCTATAAAACCAAGAAGGTTCTTTCTTTTTAATACTTAGTGGAAAATCTCACGGTTATGAGGACTGGACGTAGCCCGAGTTGGGTGAACCGGGATAAAATCATTGTGTGATTTCTCTTCCTTTTCTCTCTTTACTTTCAGTTTTCCATTTAATTAAGTTAAAAATCAATTTCAGTTTTTGAACCAAACTAAAAATATTTTCCGTTTTCCAGAACGTTCTTCATTTTCTGCTTTTACTATCAGGATCATTCTCCCTTTTAAAACTAATCAAGAACGTTCTCCGTATTCTGTTTCCAGAACCAAGAACGTTATCCGTTTTTTGTTTTCTTAACTATGATCAATCTTGAGTTATTTTTTACGTTTTAACAGGGAAATTTTTAAAAAGATAACTTTACAATTCAAACTCTCCTTCCTGATAACGAGAGAAAAACTAAAATAGGGAGAAAGAGAAAGAAAAAGAGGTCAATAGGGAGAAAGAGGAAACAAAGGTTAGGAGAAGAAATTTATGGAATAAGGATTCAAGAGAAGTAGTACAAAAGAGTCTTAAAGAAAAAGAGTTTGATGGAAAAGGAGTTGAATATAAAGTTAGGGTTCATCTCTTGAAGAAAGGAGAACTTAGAGGTCAATTAGTGAATTTCTTTTTCTTGCTTCAAGAATTTAAGAGGTAACATACAATCCCAACAAAAAAGCTCTCTAGGGCATGTTTAGGATTTTAATTTGAATTTTAAAGGTGATTAAGTAAATTTTTTTCGAATCCCATGCCTAAATTTCAATTTTTAATTCTTACATGCAATGTTTTGCTGAAAGTCCTATGTCAAAATTTCTTCCATGGAATGCATGTTGTGATGATTTTGAAATGTGACTTGTATTTGTAGTGGTTTGAATTTGAGTGTTATAAATCTTGTCTATGATTGATTTCATGTTAGAAATTGAAATTTGGGTTTAAATTGTTCAAACATTTGAGTTTTGGGTCTTGAAATGAGAAAACTAGGCTATTTTTGGTAGTTTGGTGTTGCTAAATCTGCCTAGTCTCAACTATAAACCAGCAGGTCGCCGAGGCGAGCTAAGTAGTACAGGAAACAATTTCGTTGCTGCCAAACTTTTCTAGGCAAAGGGATTGACTCGCAAGGCAAAAATGACCAATCCAAGAACCTTACATACATTAGAAGCCACATATAAATCTTTCATGAATGCTCTTAAACTTTGAGGTTGCATTTGTATGAACTTGATGTGAAATATGTGAATTGAATGAATATTTTGGTTGTTATAATTGTATGTTGATCGTGAAAGTGCAAACACGAGAAGGGGGGTTGAATTGTGTTTGTCAAACTTGTATTCTTTTTGCTGTTTTGTTGAATGTTGATGTGAATTACTCGATGAATAAATAATCAAACTTAGCAGCGGATAATAACAACATAAGAACACATCGATTTATCCTAGTTCACCATTAACTTGGCTACATCTAGTCCCTTTACTCTGAAGGCTTTAATCCACTAATTCGAAACCTTTGAATTACACCACCTAACCCACCAAGCCAAGTCTTCTCAAATAGCCTGACAACCCCAGACTTTTGAGGAACGATAACAACACCTTGACTCTACAAGTCAAGTCTTCTCCTACCAATTTGACAACCCCAGACTGAAGAAGGAATCTACACCACTATCGGGTTATATTACAAGGGTTTGGAACTCTGCAAAGTTGCTTCTGGAAAGCGGATTGCTGCATTGATTCTTGCACTCTTTTGTTGCTTTTGGAAAGCTGATTGTTGCACTCAAGAATTTCTCTCTATTGAACTGTCAATAACTTTAAATTTGAAGCTTGAGCTCTGTGTTTTTCGATGCATGATGCTGCTGCCTGAAGCCTCCTTTTATAGCTGCAATTAGGGCATTGTCCATGCTTAAATTCGAGATAAATCTTGCTCAGATTTCCTTTAAGAATTTTGTTGGCCAATCCTGTTTCTTTTAATTTCAAAACGTATCTTTTTAGCTTCAGATTGCATTTGAAAATTCTGTTGACCAATCCTGTATCTCTTAATTTCAGATCGTATCTTTTTTTAGCTTCAAATTTCCTTCAAGTCTTCAGTGATTTTTGAATCAAATCCCCTTAATACTTTGATCAAATTTCTATTAATATTCAATCAAGTCTTTTTCAAATTTTAATCAAGTCTTCACTGATTTGCATCATGATTTAAATTTTGGACTGTACGATCTGCTGATCTCGACCAAGTCTGGACCATGTGATCTGATATGAACCATTATGTCTCATGATCTGGACTGTGTGATCTTTTTGATCTGTACCATTGATCTTCTGATCTGGACCAAGTCTTTATGTTCTGGACCATGCTATCTTCAGGTCTGGACCAAGTCTTATGTTCTGGACCATGCTATCTTCTGGTCTGAACCAAGTCTTATTTATGTTTGCTTCCGTTCTGGACCAAGTCTCCTTCTGGACATGCTTCCTTCTGATTTGGGCCAAGAATAATATCCTCTGATGATGTTATTCTTTCTTCATTCTGATGATATCCTCTAATGTTTGCCTTTGATGACATCCTCTGATTCTTGCTTTTGATGGGATCCTCTAGTGATATCCTCTGGATGTATCGTCTGGAGGTATCCTCTTGTATCCTCTGGTATCCTCTGATGACATTATCTGGATGTATCCTCTGGTGATATCTTTTGGCTGTATCCTCTGGTGGCATTTTTATCTTTTGGTGACGTCATCCTCTGATGACATATTCAGCTTCTGATTTGTATCTTTTGGAGGTATCTTCTGGTTGTATCTTCTAGATGTATCTTCTGATTTTTCATACTTCTTCTAAGTCAAAATATGATTTTCATAAAATATGATTTTCATAAAATACTAAGCTCCAATTTTATTTTTCTCCCCTAAGTCTAATGCCCCAGATACTTTATCAAATATATCTTCTCCCCCTTTGATACAGATGAAAAGGATTGAAGGAATAAATGAGACACTTTTATTTTTTTATTTTATTTTTTTCATCTTCTGCTCTTTTTTTTTATTTTTTTTAATAAAATTACACGAAAATAATAAAATACATTAAAAATAAAATAAAATAAGAGAAAAACTTACTAAGCTACTTGTCAGGGATGAAGGTAAGGTTTATGTTTTTCTTGATGAAGTCAAACCTATCTTCAGGTAATGGTTTGGTGAATATGTCAGCCAATTGATGGTCAATGTCTACAAATTGAATGGTAAGTACCCCTTCTTGAACAGAATCTCTGATGAAGTAGTTTTTGATCTCTATGTGTTTGGCTCTAGAATGTAGGATAGGGTTTTTGGTTAGGTTGATGGCTAAAGTCTTCTCACAGTATAAATGAATGTTGGTCTCCATGAATTTGTAGTCTTCCAGTTGATGTTTCATCCAAATGAGTTGAGAGTTGCATCCGGCTCCTGAAATGTATTCAGCTTCTGCAGTTGACAAGGCAATGGTGCTTTGTCTCTTTCTTGACCAAGATATTAGACTATCTCCCAAGAATGTGCAGTTTCCACTTGTACTCTTTCTTTCGAGTTTATCTCCAGCATAATTGGAGTCATAGTATCCACTCAGTTTGTATGTAGGAGTTTTCTTGTAGAACAAGGTGAGGTCGGTAGTGCCTTTTAGATATCTAAGGATTCTCTTAACGACAGTTAAATGGGATTCCCTAGTGTCAAACTAAAATCGTGCTCATGCTCATACATTAAATATAATGTCAGGTCTATAAGCAGTGAGGTAAAGGAGAGATCCTATCTTACCTCTGTAGGATTTTTGATCAACTTTTTGGCCTGAGTCATCCTTTTCAAGTGACTAGGTAGGGTGCATTGGGGTAGCCATATGTTTGCAGTCACTCATCTTAAACTTCTTGAGAAGCTCTTTTGTATATTTTGATTAATGAATGTATATACGTTTTTGACTTTGATGAATTTGTATTCCTGGGAAGAACTTAAGTTCTCCCAAAATGCTCATTTGAAAATCTTGTTGCATCAATTTACAAAATTCTTGGCAGAGAGTGCCATTAGTAGATCCAAAGATAATATCATCAACATAAACTTAAATAATTAGAATATCATCTTTTATTGATTTTCTAAAAAGAGTATTGTCTACTTGTCCTCTTTCAAAGTAATTTTTAAGTAAGAAATTACTAAGTCCATCATACCATGCCCTAGGTGCTTGTTTTAAACCATGCAAATATTTTTTAAGTTTAAAAACATGGTTTGGAAATTCAGAACTTTCAAAACCTCGGGGTTGTTTAACATATACTTCTTCACTTATATAACCATTTAAAAATGCACTTTTAACATCCGTTTGAAATAATGAAATGTTATTATTAGCAGCAAAGGAAAGTAGGATACGAATAGCTTCTAACTTGGCCACTGGAGCAAAAGTCTCAGTGTAGTCAATACCTTCTTGCTAACTGTAGCCTTGTGCAACAAGTTGTGCCTTGTTTCTGACAACCTCTTATTTTTCATTCAACTTGTTTTTGAAAACCCACTTGGTTCCAATAATGTTCTTTTCTGGTCTTGGAACTAGATCCCAAACATCATTCCTTTCAAATTCATTTAACTCCTCTTGCATAGCAAGAATCCATCCATCTTCCCTCAGTGCTTCATCAACATAAGTAGGTTCAATAGATGAGAGTAAGCCAAGCAAACTTGTATCTTTAAGTGATGATCTGGTCCTTAAGGGATCACTTGCACTCCCAATGATTAGAGTTTCAGGTTGTGATGACTTGTAGTTCGATCCACATCTTCCTTCTGACTTATCTTCAGATTCATCCTTTGAAGATTTGTCGAGTTCTTCTGTTGTGCTTTCATCCTCCACCTTTTCAAGTTCACTTGGTTTGTCTGCATCAGCTTCCTTTGGTTCTAGTAAACCTGCACTATCGTCATCGTGCTTTGACATTTCAAGGTCAAGCTGTTTGTCATTAAATTTAACATGAATGGATTCCTCCACAATATTAGTTTCCCTGTTAAACACTCTATAGGCCTTGGATCTTTCAGAGTAACCAATGAAGGTACACTTTTGAGATCGTGAATCAAATTATCCAAGATTATCGTTGGTGTTCAACATATAACAAATGCAGCCAAATTGTTTAAAATAAGAGATGTTAGGCTTTTTACCTTTCCAAAATTCATATGGTGTTTTATTCAATATGGATCTAATATAGACTCTATCTTGAATATAACATGCGGTATTAATTGCTTCTGCCCAAAAGTGTTTTGCAACATTCATATCATTTAGCATTGTTCTGGCCATTTCTTGGAGTGTTCTATTTTTTCTTTCTACAACTCCATTTTGTTGGGGTGTTCTAGGAGAAGAAAAGTTGTGAGAGTTTCCATTCTCATCACAAAAACTTTCAAAGAATTTGTTCTCAAATTCTCCTTCATGATCACTTCTAATTGTTATAATTTTAAGACCTTTTTCATTCATTATTTGTTTGCAAAATGTGATAAACACTTTGTGTGGGATTCATCCTTACTTCTTAAAACTTTTACCCATGTCCACCTAGTGTAATCATCTACAATAACAAACTCATATTTCTTTCCACTTAGAGATGTTGTTTTTACTGGCCAAAATAGATCTATGTGTAATACCTCAAGGGGCTTTGAGGTAGATATTGAGTTTTTAGGGTTGAAAGAATTTTTTGTTTGTTTTCCCTTTTGACATGCTTCACAAATAATTTCAGTTTTGTAGCTGAGCTTAGGTAGACCTCTCACTAGTTGAAGTTTATTTAGTTTTGAAACTAATCTAAGATTAGCATCACCTAATCTTTTATGCCAAATTAATTTCTCTTCATTTACTGACACTAGACACTTAACCTTTTGTTTCCTTAGACTAAACAGATTTATCTTGTAAATATTGTTTTGCCTATGACTTGTGAAGAGTACTTATCCATCCTTCTGACTAATAGCTTTGCATGTTTTTTGATTAAATATAATATCTTAATTACTATCACTTAATTGACTAATACTTAATAAATTATGCCTAAGACCTTTAACTAGTAGTACGTTGTTAATAGAAGAAGAAGTACCATTACCAATCATGTCATATGTCGCGAGCATCCACTGTTCAGGTACCATGACTGGTGTTGCAACTTGATTGCTGAGGACATTTGAAACAAAGATAATTTTGTTTTTAGGTACCCAAATCTGGTTGGGTCCAGGTTTGTTAGTTTTGAAAGGTTTCTTGTCTCTCCTTGATTTTATCATGGGACAAGACAATTTTGAGTAACATTTCTTGGCACAAACAACACACAAAACATCATAAGAAATAAGTTTAGTTACAGTTATAGTTTCATCAAATCCTATGCCTCTTTTATCATTGTTACTAACTCCATAGATCATAGAAGCATATTTGCTTCTTTCCATACCATTAACAATAAACTCTTGTAAAACTTGTTCATGCATATCATAATTACATACAATGTTTTTACTTGATATTGGATAAAGATTACTTTTTAGAGTTAGGTTTTCAAACTTAAGCTCAGCAATATCAGTTTTAAGAGTTGCATTTTCTGTTTTACATTCTGCATTTTGATTCTTTAAAACATCAATTTATTTGGTTAGAGTTTTATTTTCTTCCTTAAGTGTTTTCAGTTTTAAAGATAGTTTGTTATTGATATTTAAAATATCATACATTGCAGTAATTAAATCAGATCGAGTGAGTTCAGAAAATACCTCTTTTTCATCTTCTGATGATTCACTTCCATAATCAAATTCTGTATAGGATCTAGAGGTAGAGCTTGTGTGAGCCATCGGAGCCAGTTCTGTTTCTGATTCACTTCCAGAATCAAAGTCTAGGTTGGATCCAGAGGAAGAATGAATGTGTGCCATCAGAGCCATTCTGCTTCTTCTGATTTCCTTCCAGAGTTGGATCCAGATGTAGAATGAGTGCGAACTGTCTGAGCCAATTCTACTTCTTCTGATTCACTTTCAGAGTCATATTTTATGTTGGATCCAGAGGCAAAATTGATGTGAGCCATCATGGCTAATTCTGCTTCTTCATCTTTAGAAGATTCATTAGAATCATCTTATGTTGCCATCAGATTCTTCTTCTTGGGTCTGGAGTCTTTCTTCTGATTTTTCACTTTCTCCTGATTTTTACATTCTGACTTGATGTGCTCAGGTTCATTGCATGCATAGAAGATGATACTCTTCTTGTCTTGTTCATCCTTTCCTTTGTTGGAATGCTTGTAATACCTCTAGGGAAACTTCTTCTTTCTGTTCTGCCACATGTTCAGAACCTTCCTGGTTATGAAGGCAATGTCTTCTTCTTCTGGATTCTGATTCTGGTCCACTGAATCACTATCTTCTTATTTGTGGGTTAGTTTTAATTATAATATATATATATATATATATATATATATATATGAACTTAGTAAGTAAGTAATATATATATATATATATATAAATGTGAGAAAGAAGGCAACAAAAAGAAAAACAGAAAGAGAAAATCATTTTTCTCCTACCTGCCCGGGAACCATTCTGCTCCTTCTTCATTTTTCTATTTTCAAAACATTTGTGTTGGTAGCAAGAAAAACAAAACACAAAACCTCCATTACTTCGAGATCTAAGCTTCAATTCGAGGAGTGTCAAGAGGGAAAGTAACTCCTCTCCACACAACGGTGCTAGTAAGCTAACTTTGGTAGCGTCGACGCGAGCGACAGTTTCATCGTATTTGGTCGCGGTAACGAAAAACGGTTGAGAAAGCGTTAACAAAGGTAAGAGGCTCCTTCCATCTTTTTAGTTTGCATGTAGGAACTCTATATGTGTGTTTGATGGATGATTAATGTGTTATCTTTGTTTTAAACGTTATTAATGAGTTATTGTGTTAAAGATGTTATTGTTGTTGTTGTTGAAGAGCTTGTTGTTGTGTTGTTGTGTTGAGAGATTGATTGTTGTTGAGTTTGTAGTTATTCTCAAATAAAAGAGTTTGAACTGAAGTGAAATTTACTTGAAAAATTCCACTATTTTCGAAGATGTATTCGAATACGACTCTTCATATTCGAATACACTTCTACAACGCTCAGTTTTTATTTAAAATTTTGAACTTCATATTCGAATACGACACCTCGTATTCGAAAACAAATACGTGATTTTTGCTACTGACTTGTCATCTGTATTCGGCTCGACTCTTCGTATTCGAATACAGAATTGGAAATTTTGCTACTGACTTGTCATCTGTATTCAGCTACGATTCTTCGTATTTGAATACAGAATAGGAAATTTTGCTACTGACTTGTCATATGTATTCGGCTATGACTCTTCGTATTCGAATACAGAACTGCAGATTTTGTTTCTAACTTAGGATTTGTATTCGGCTACGACTCTTCGTATTCGAATACAGAATTGCAAATTTTGCTACTGACTTAGCATTTGTATTCGGCTACGACTCTTCGTATTCGAATATAGAATTGCAAATTTTGCTACTGACTTAGCATCTGTATTCTGCTACAATTTTTCATATTCGAATACAGAACTGCAGATTTTGCTACTGACTTAACATCTGTATTCGGCTACAAGAAGCTGTATTCGAATACAACGCTATTTTTGTCAAAAAAATTCTATTTTTGAATACTTGTCTATGCACTTTATTATTTGGAAATTTTTTTAAGGCATATGCTAAATTATATGAGGTTCTCTTGATATTGTTTCTTTAATGGTTATGAAATATCTAGGTTTCGTAGTTGCATTTACGTACTGATTACAGTGAAGAAAGTCAGAGTACGCTCATGCATTTCAAAGTTTGTGGTGACCGCGATGGGCCACAGTGTCAGCAGTGATCGTGATGGGCCTTAAAGTTAAATAGTGACCGTGATGGGCTACGGGGTGGTTCCATGTGATTGGTAGTCCATCTTATCCGTACGAGGATTTAACTTATGTGTAGTGCCTGTGATAGGCTGGACTTTAAGTAAATCGTGCTAGTCTGTGATGCGACTGCATCTCGGTAATTAGTACTAAGGCCTGTGATAGGCGGTACAATTATAATTTACGCCCATTCGAGGAGGGTTTTGTCGTTAATTGGTGACCATGATGGGATACGAAGTTAAGTAGTGACCGTGATTGGCCACAAAGTTATGTAGTGACCGTGATTGGCCACGAAGTTATGTAGTGAACATGATGGGCTACGGGGTGGTTCCATGTGATTGGTGGTCCATCTATCCGTACAAGGATTTAACTTATGTGTAGAGCCTGTGAGAGGCTTCATTGTGAGTAAATCGTGCTAGTCTGTGATGCGACTGCACTATGGTAATTAGTACTAAGGCTTGTGATAGGCGGTACAATTATGATTTATGCCCCTCGCGGAGGGTTTGGTTTTGAGAATTCTGGGATCATGTGCATTGGCATACACGCATTGCATTAGGGTGTTTGACATGCAAGTCATGATAGATATGGGTTGATGTGTGGAAATGATATGTGCAAGTACCTTAAATTCTAAGTTCCTAATAAGTTGTTGTGATTATTGGTTGTACTTGGGGCTTGCAGCATGATCTGTATTCTAAATCTTTTGTTTCATCGAAAATTTAGATGCTATACATTTTCAATAAGTGGGTAGACTTATTTTGTCACTGTTGTTATCTTGCTGGAGCTGCTATGTATGTATTGTTGACTTTGACATATTTGGTAATTGTTAACTGTTATTTTCGGTTGGTGACCCTTTACATTATTGTGGAAAACTGGGCTTTTCCATTAGATGATACCCGAGTTCGTCCCACCGATAGTTACTCTGATGATAGAGACGTCGTTAGATTTCCTTGATCGACAGACACCGATTGATTGGGTATACGACCCCATCTCAAGCAAGGCTACTTATATGGGGAGGGTGATGAGAACATGTAGGAGTGCCGGGGCAGTGTCATTTGTGGAATATACTCACGGGCAGATCAACTTTCTTGTACCTGAAGGATTGGTACTCGAGGCGAATGGGATATTTATGGATGCAGAGGGTCCTGAAGTTGGAGGTGAGACGGAGGCCACCGTAGGTGTCGTGACTACTACTATAGTAGCAAGGGATGCGGTGCCTGAACCAGGAAAGAGTGAGAAGGGTAACGGGATGATGCCAGTGGGGGTTAACAACCCCGGTCCGTCTAGGCAGATAGAGGACTGTTTAGAGATTCCAGCGCCGCCGAAACGACCTATATCGTGGGTGGATCTGACTTTGGAGGAGACTGATCCTTCTATGGCTGATGGGGAGGAGGATGTCACTTCGAGGCGAGATACTGTGTGGGACGAGACTTGTGGAGAATGTGGCGTTCACCCTTTTTGGAACCAAGTTGGTTCGATCAATCAAAGTTTTGATGTTAACAAAAGTATTTTATGTAAATAGTATTTTGACTTAGAAGAACAAATCAGAAGGATTGCAAAATCAGAAGAAGAAATCACCAGAGGATAGAAATGTCACCAGAAGGTTCGGCCCGAGGAAACATCCAGAGTGTACCAGAGGATGCATCCTGAAGGCACCAGAGGATACACCTCCAGAGGATACAGAGAATGTCATCAAAGGCAAAACATCAAAGGACAAATAACATCATCAGAAGATATCTTTCTTGGCTAAGATCAGAAGGAAACAAAGTCTAGAAGGAGACCTGGTCCAGACCAGAAGGAAGCTTGTCAGAGGGAGACTTGGTCCAGACCAAAAGGAAACATAAGTTAGACTTGGTCCAGACTTAATCCTGACCAGAAGATAGTTTGGTCGTGAATATAAGAATCAGTCCAGACTTAATCCAGACTTGGTCCAAAGCAGAAGCTAACTAGTCTTGAACAAATGACTTGGTTTAGACTTGGTCCAGACCAGGAGATATCATGGTCCAGAACACAAAACTCAGTCCAGATCAGAGGATTAATGTCCAGATTAAAAGATCAATGGTCCAGATTAAAATATCATAAGTCCAGATTTAATTGGGATTCAATCCAGACTCAGTCCAGATTTGATTCAGATCAAAAGATAAATGTCCAAATTAAAAGATCAATGGTCCAGATTCAATCCAGACTCAGTCCAGACTTGGTCTAGATCAGAAGGAAAATGTTCTGATCAATGGTCTAGATTTAAATATCATGGCCTAGTGTTGGCCGAGATTAGAAGATCATAAAATAGTTTAGATCAGATCATATGATCTAGTGTTGGCCGATATCAGAGGATTACAGGATTGGCGCAGATCAGATTACATAAGTCCAGTGTTGGCCGAGACCAGAAGATTATAAAATAGTTCAGATCAGATCATATGATCCAATGTTGGCCGAGTTCAGAGGATCAAAGAATTGGCACAAATCAGATTACACAAGTCAAGAGCTGGTCGAGATCAGAAGATCATACGGTCCAGATTTTAATCTTGATGAAAATCAGTGAAGACTTGATTAAAATTCGAAGCAGACTTGATTAATTTTTGATAGAAATTTGATCAAAGTATTAAGCAGATTCGATTAAAAAATTCACTGAAGACTTGAAGAAATTCGAATGCAATCTGAAGCTGAAAAAGATATGGTTTAAAATTAAAGAAACAAGATTGTTCAACAGAATTTTCATGTGCAATCTGAAGTTAACAAGATACGGTTTTTATTTAAGTAAAACAGGATTGGCCAACAGTATTTTTGAAGGAAATATGAGGAATATTTATTTTGAATTTAAGCTTGGACAAAGCCCAATTTGCAGCTATAAAAGCTTTAGGCAGCAGCATCAAGCATCGAAAAACACAAGAACTCAAGCTTCATATTCAACACAATCTGAGAATTGAAAAGAGAGAATCACTTGAGTGCAAAATCAATATTTTCTAAGTGTTTTCGAGAGAGAAATTCAGTGCAACAATCAGGTTTCCAGAAGCAACAAAAGTGTTCAAGAATCAGTGCAACAATCAGCTTTCCAGAAACAACAAAAGTGTTCAAGAATCAGTGCAACAATCAGCTTTCCAGAACCAAATTTGCAGAGTTCCAAACCTTGTAATCTAACCCAATAGTGGTGTAGATTCCTTCTTCAATCTGGGGTTTTCAGATTGGTAGGAGAAGACTTGACTTGTAGAGTCAAGATGTTGTTTTCGTTCCTCAAAAGTTTTGGGTTGTCAGGCTGTTTGAGAAGACTGGCTTGGAGGGTTAGGTGCTGTAATTCAAAGTGTTTTGAATTAGTGGATTAAAGCCTTTAGGATGAAGGGACTGGATGTAGCCAAGTTAATGGTGAACCAGGATAAATTGTTGTGTTCTTAAGTTGTTATTATCCGCTGCTAACTCTGATCAATTATTCATCAAATAATTTTTTGCATCAACACTCAACAAACAACAAAAACACTCAAGTTTGACAAAAACAATTCAACCTCCCCTTCTCGTGTTTGCACCTTCAACCCTTGCTATTGTAGTTATTAGTGCATGATCAGATTAGTTTTTGTTGTATAGGGCGCTAGTGTTTTTGATGGTTGTTGTAACACCCCAAATTTTATAATAAACTATTTTATTAATGAAATATGATTTTAAATAATTAATTTGATGTTAAAATTATTTTAGAATACATATTAATAAATTTCGTGATTAGTTTTTGTTATATGGGTGCTTTAGATGATGTGCTACTTTTATATATATTAGACTAAATGAGTAATATAAATAACAAATATTATATTTTATTATTTTATATATTTTTCTAAATAGTATTTTAGTGTAATATTTTATAGAATAAGATTTTAAGTGATTTTATGTGTATATGCCCGTACACAATTAATGTGATATTTTACAATGCGTTTGACTGATGTTAAGTGTGCAAGTAGTTATATTTCAATTCTTTATAACTATTTTCTATTTTAAGTTATATATTTCATAAATAATTATCTTGAGATAGTGGTAATATTGTATTTGATTTTCTTGATTTTTATATATTTGTTATGACATTGTGATTTTATATATATTTATTTTGATTCATTAATTAATATAAAATGTTGATATTATATTTATTTATTTTATAATTTTAAATATTTTTTTAATGATGCTAGTAATTTAATGTTAGTATTTAGAAAAATAAGTATAATTTTAGAGATTAATTTGAATATGAGAGTTTTGATTATTAATATAATATAATACATTAATTATTTTAATTATTTTACTTTATATACTATTAGTTTTAAAATAGTAGTAATATTTTATGAATTAAATTGTGTTTTAAAAAAAAATATTAATAAAAAATTAGTTTTGATAATTGTTGATTTTATTTAAAAAAATAATAATAATAAAAGAAAGGAGTAATTAAAATGTGTTTTATGGCTTACGCTCATATGCAAAATAACCAAAAAAAAAAAATAATTGAAAAAAAAAACAAGAAGAAAAGAACAGAACCAGTAGCGCAGATCAAAAACGCATAACATCCTCTTCCTCTCAAATTCATCCCATCAATTCTTTGCCATTTGAACCGATCCCAACTTCTAACCCATGCAAGGCCACTGAATCCATTTTTAGCATCAATTTTATCGATCGTGGCCCCGTTTCATCAAAAATAGTCGTGTTACTTTCCTTGGGCGAGCTGTTTTTGGCCGATTCCGATCACCACGTTTGTCGTATCAAAAAAGCACTATTCAAAAAAGCACGTTTGTCGTTTTTGGATTCCTCTCGTTGAAACCTTCAAGAAGCACTATTCATTTGCTTTTTTCGGTGAAGTTGATGTCGGACCCTCCGGCGCTCCGACGAGTCGGTGAGACTTTTTCTGCAGTTTTTTCTCGTCGTTTTGACTCAATTTTTGCTCCAAAAATTATTATTAATTATTTAACATTGATTTTTGTGCTCAGCATAATTTATCAGTCACGTCTCAGAGATTTTGTGAACTCGCCGTTTATTTGGATTCACTCGCTGTACGTTGTCGATCTACTGTTGCTGTTGAAAACATTCATTGATTTCTGTGATTAGAGAAAGCGTCTAAGTAAGGTAAGGGGTGAGAGAGCGTTTGAATTCATGAGTAATGAATTTTATGTATGTTTGATTAGAGGAGTTTTTGTGATGTGATAATAAAAGATGGATACATTGTGATGAGTTTATGTGATGATGATGATGATGATTCCAATTTGTGTTTAAGATGATGGTCTTAATGGAGTATCATAGGCCAATGAGGGGAGAAAATAAATATTGAGAATTTTTGAAGTGAAGATTATTTTGTCATCATATAGGTAGGACCTGACAAGCCTAGTGATTCCGGGGAAGTACAACTGAATTGAGCCTGATCTTGGCGGTCTACTATTGAGCCTTAAGGCAAGATTGTTAGACCTTGGAGGTATTCGGGTGGGGAATTCCTAGGTGACTTGGAGGTAGCACTCCAAATGTCGGGAGCTACCACTTAACACACGTTTACCTCGACTGTCACGTATATGTGTCTCGGGTTGAGTTGAGGGGATTTGTGAGGACAAGGCCTATTTGAATTGTCCGTCCACCGGGATGGTGGCATAGTATCAAGCCTCCTAACCAAGTACTTCAGAGTTAGAATGGTACCACATTGTGAAGTAGAGTCTAAGCTCATGCATAATATATTGTCTACTTGTGATTGTGTTGTTGTGATTAATATTGTATCGCGATAATAACTTCCCTAAAATGATTTGACGTTATAGTGAAATGTATTGATTTCTCTTGAGTGATCTTGAGTTTATAATGTGATGTTTCTTTTCTTGAAGAATGTTTGTATAATGATACAATTTGTTATGATTAACTGCGTGTTCTTCTTACTTATATTATACTATAAGCATGATTTCGAAACTCACCTCTTTCGTTGTTTGTGTTCGACTGGCTTGGCCCTGCGTTTGCGAAATCGCAGTTATTACAGGTTAATGAGTCTTGAAGTTCAAGTTTGGGAGAAACTCCGCTCTGATAGGTGATACTGGGAATAAGAGTTGTAAATTGTATTTTACTTTTTATTAGAAACGACTTTTTGGTATGAAAAATCTTATAAGTACTAGTTAGTTTTTGAAATTAAATTAAAAAAAAATTATAGCTAAGTCAAGTTTGTTGGTATTGTACTATTTTAATTTAGGAACAAAGTTGATTTTTTTACATGTGTATTTAGAGGAACGTGATATCCTAAATTAGTTATAAAAATTCTTATTTTAATGGATACATATTTTCTTTATCCACTGCGAATTTTGTTTCAAAAACAAATCAAGTATAAATTACTTTATATGTTGTTTTGGGGTTTAGCGTGTCACAGTTATACTTATTTTTTTTTTGGATGACTGTACCTATGACGTACTTTGATAGTGACTTTTGTCGGTGGGTCCATGATCCATTTTTTGACGTAACCATGGGGGGAGATAGCATTCTTGGAGCAGCACTTCTGTGCAGGTGTCTGCTGAGAATACCCCAGGGGTATGAGCGATGTCTGTTAGGTCTCATAGCCTGGTGTATTTTCTATTTGTATATTTGGAATATTAATTCCCAAAACTATTTTAATTGGTTATATTTATGATGCAATTATTTAATTACTTTTGTCGTTTTGTATTACGACGTATTACTTTATTGAGTGGTTTTATTTTATTTCTTTTATTTATATAAAAAATACATCTGCGCTGTTAAAAATCGGGGTGTTACAATTGTGGTATCAGAGCTTTGGGTAGATTGTAGGTCGACTTGTAGGTTGAGAGTTGTTATCTAATCATGCGTCGGGTAATTGGTTAGAGTGCCAAGTCTCGTGTAGTTGTAGTGTGCGTCGGGAAATGGTGAAGGTCAACTATGCTACATATCTGCTCCTAGGAGATGCAGAATACTGCTCAAGAAGTGCAAAGCTTCTTATGGGATCAGCTCATGAGGAGGTGAACAGGGAGTCGTTCATAATGAAGTACCGTCGAGTATTGTATCGGACCGTGACCCGAAATTCACATCTCACTTTTGGGGAGCATTGCATGAAGCGTTCGGAACGAAACTAAGGTTGAGTTCATCATACCATTTGCAAATAGACAGACAGACGGAGAGAACGAATCAGTCCTTGGAAGATTTATTGAGAGCATGTGTATTGGATGATAAAGGGAGTTGGGATGATGTATTACCGTTGATTGAGTTTACCTACAACAATAGTTTCCACGCAAGCATTGTAATGGCACCATATGAGGCTTTCTATGCACGCAAGTGCTAGACGCCTTTATGCTGGTATAAAGACGAAGATAGTATAATTGTAGGACCTGAGATGGTGCAACAAACTACAGAGAAAATGAAGTTCTCGTAGGACCGTCAGAGGAGCTATGTGGACAAGCTTCGCAGACCTTTGGAATTCGAGCAAGGTGATCATGTGTTTCTAAGGGTCACACCTACAACTGGAGTTTCAGGGCCATTAAATCAAGAAAATTAACTCCGAAATTTATTGGACAATACCAAATAACTACACGAATTGGACCAGTGGCTTATCAAATTGCTTTACCTCCAATACTGTCCAATATACACGACGTATTTCACGTGTCGCAATTAAGGTAATACATTTCGGATCCGTCACATGTGATCGAGGATGAAGCTAATTTTAGGGGGGTAGTAATGTAAGACCCTTAATTTTAAATATTAATTTATGCAATTTTAGGGTATTTTGTATTAAATCAATTGGACTTTTCAGCCAATTGTAAATTATTTTACGAATTAAATACCAAAAATATATTTTGCGACCGACTAAAATTATTTGTCGAAGAATAATTTAATTATCTTGCGAGGGATTTAGTACCAGACAATTTATAAAAAATCTATCTATCAATAGAGTTGCAACGAGAGTAGATATTTATCAAAATAGTTTGAGATGTGAGTGAAGTAAGGTGTGTGAGGGTATTTAGATATTTGTGGGTAAGTTTTAATTATAATATATATATATAAACTTAGTAAGTAAGTAATATATATATATACATGTGAAAAGGAACACAAGAAAAAGAAAAAATGAAAGGGAAAAACATTTTCCTCCTACCTGCCCGCAAACCATTATGCTCCTTCTTCCTTTTCTGTTCCAAAACATATGTGTTGGTAGCAAGAAAAACAAAACACAAAACCTCCATTACTTTGAGATCTAAGCTTCCATTCGAGGAGCGTCAAGAGGGAAAGTTACTCCTCTCCACACTACATTGCTAGTGAGAAAACTTTGGTAGCGTCGACGCAAGCGAGAGTTTCGCCGTATTTGGTCGCGGTAACGAAAAACGGTTGAGAAAGCGTTAACGAAGGTAAGGGGCTCCTTCCAAATTTTTAGTTTGCCTGTAGGAACTCTATATGTGTGTTTGATGAATGATTAATGTGTTATCTTTGTTGAAAACGTTATTGATGAGTTATTGTGTTAAAGATGTTATTGTTGTTATTGTTGTTATTGTTGAAGAGGTTGTTGTTGTGTTGTTGTGTTGAGAGATTGATTGTTATGGAGTTTGTAGTTATTCTCAAATAAAAGAGTTTGAACTGAAGTGAATTTTACTTGAAAATTTCCACTGTTTTCGAAGATGTATTCGAATACGACTCTTCGTATTCGAATACACTTCTACAACGCTCAGTTTTTATTTAAAATTTTGAACTTCGTATTCGAATACGACACCTCGTATTCGAATACAAATAGGTGATTTTTGCTACTAACTTGTCATCTGTATTCGGCTACGACTTTTCGTATTGGAATACAGAATTTGAAATTTTTCTATTGACTTGTCATCTGTATTCGGCTACGACTCTTCGTATTCGAATACAGAACAGAATATTTTGCCACTGACTTAGCATCTATATTCGGCTACGACTCTTCGTATTCGAATACCGAACTGCAGATTTTGTTTCTGACTTAGCATATGTATTCGGCTACGACTCTTCGTATTCGAATACAAAACTGCAGATTTTGCTATTGAATTAGCATCTGTATTCGGCTACAAGAAGCTGTACTCGAATACAACCCTGTTTTTGTAAAAAAATTCTATTTTTGAATATTTGTTTATGCACTTAATTATTTGGAAAATATTTTTAAGGTATATGCTAAATTATATGAGGTCCTCTTGATATTGTTTCTTTAATGGTTATGAAGTATCCGGGTTTCGTAGTTGCATTTACGTACTGATTATAGTGAAGAGAGTCAGAGTACACTCATGCATTTCATAGTTTGTGGTGACTGCGATGGGCCACAGTGTCAGCAGTGATGGGCCGTAAAGTTATGTAGTGACCGTGATGGGCTACAGGGTGGTTCCATGTGATTGGTGGTCCATTTTATCCATACGAGAATTTAACTTATGCGTAATGCCTGTGATACGCTACACTTTAAGTAAATCGTGCTAATCTGTGATGCAACTGCACCTCGGTAATTAGTACTAAGGCATGTGATAGGCGGTACAACTATGATTTACACCCCTTCGAGGAGGGTTTTGTCGTTAAGTGGTGACCGTGATGGGCTACGGGGTGGTGCCATGTAATTGGCGGTCCATCTGATCGGAACGAGGATTTAACTTATGTGTAGAGCCTGTGAGAGGAACACGAGAAAGGGGGTTGAATCGTGTTTGTCAAAATTGAATTATTTTGTTGTTTTTTATGAATGTTGATGTAAGTTACTTGTTGAGTAAATAATTAGACTCAGCAGTGGATTATAACGACATAAGAACACATCAATTTATCCTGGTTCACCATTAACTTGGCAACATCTGGTCCCTTCACTCTGAAGGCTTTAATCCAGAAATTCAAAACACTTGAATTACAGCACCTGACCCTCCAAATCAGTCTTCCCAAACAGTCTGACAACCCCAGACTTTTAAGGAACGATAACAGCACCTTGACTCTACAAGTCAAGTCTTCTCCTACCAATCTGACAACCCTAGATTGAAGAAGGAATCTACACCACTATCGGGTTTGATTACAAGGGTTTGGAACTCTGCAAAGTTGCTTCTGGAAAGCTGATAGTTGCACTGAATTTCACTCACGAAAACACTTGGAAAATATTGCTTTTGCACTCAAGAATTTCTCTATATTGAACTCTTGGATTACTTTGAATTTGAAGCTTGAGTTCTGTGTTTTTCGATGCATGATACTGCTGCCTGAAGCCTCTTTTTATAGCTGCAATTAGGGCTTTGTCCATGCTTAAATTCGAGATAAATCCTGCTCAGATTTCCTTTAAGAATTCTGTTGGCCAATCTTGTTTCTCTTAAATTCGAGATAAATCCTGCTCATATTTCCTTTAAGAATTCTCTTAATTCTCTTAATTTCTCTTAACCAAATGCTCTAATACCACAAATTGTAACACCCGAGTTTTAAGCATTGTGAGTGTATTTTTTTTCAACCGATAAAAGAATTTCGACTTAATTCAAAAGAATTATAAATAATAAAATTTTATATGAATTAAACATTCAAAAATAGTATTGCATTGTAATTCAAAATACAAAAGTGATAAAACAACCACATCATAATTATAACCAAGTAATTTAATTTTTCGGAAACTGATCTTCAAAATATACCAAAATAAAAATACATCAAAAATTGTATCCTGGACCCACTAAAACATTATCAGAGTGCGGAAAAGATGTACAATTATCCCAAAATAAATAAGTACAGCCATTAACACTAGGCCCTATACAAAAAGTCTAGTCTGATCTGATCATGCACAAAAACTACAGTAGCACGGTCTCCACCGCATCCTCTACAAGTCTCGTCTCCACCCCAGTTGTCCGTCTTACTGCGTTGTCCTCAAATACTTCGCACGTGAAGATCAAGGAAAACTAATAGCGTCTCTGTTGTTAGTGTATCTGTCGGTGGCACGGGTTTGGGTATCATCTGAGGGCAAAGCCCAATTTCCAAAATATTGTAAAGGGTCACCAACCAAAATTAACAATTACCACATAGCAGTTATGTCAAAGATAACAAATACATTCATGGCATGTTCCAATGTTAAGACAACAGTAATAAATAAGTATGCTCACTTATTAAAATGTATAATGTCTACAATTTTGCAAAACAGTCAATTTAACATATAAATCATGTTGCAAGTACAAATACAATCGACAATCACAACACTCATTTGGCACTTAGAATTCATGAGATACTTGCACACATCGATTTCCACTCGTCAGCTCATATCAAATCATGACTCACAGGTCAACCATCCCAATGCAATATGTATATGTCAATGTACTCAACTCTTGGACTTGCAATATGTATATGTCAATGTACTCAACTCAACAACATGCATTTTAATCATTCACAAACCACATGCAAGGCAGATTTCTGGATCAACATAACACTAAAACATCATCAATACATCAACCACGGGAGTAACAAAACAAAACAGCAACAAAACCGACAACACAAGCAGTTTGCTCGTACATAACAACATGTAGGGCAGTTTCATTTTCAAAACAGAACATCATATATATTCATCCATCAACATGCATTTACAGCCCTAAATGCAATCTAGAAAGTTGGAAGGAGCCCCTTACCTTAGTTACGTTTTCTCGCTCGTATACGTTACCGCGATAAAAGTCGGCGATACTCCCGTTCGCGTCGTCGCTATCAAAGTTGGTTCTCTAACACCGTAACGATGAGAGGAACAACTTTCCTATTGACACTTTCTGTTTCGACGCTTGGATTTCCAGGTAATTTGAGTTTTGAGAATGCTCTTTTTCACCACCAGAATGAGAAGAAAAAGGAAGAAGGGAAAACTGGCATGGGCAGAGAATCCTGGTTCTGTTTCTCAATTCTGATTATTTTTTTTTCCTCTCACACACATCACATATATATACATACCCCACCAACTATGTATAGTATATTATTAAACTCGACCCTCAAGCAACTAAACACTCCCGTCGCAGCTCTGTTGGCAGATAACATCTTGATCAACTGCCCGATATTTAATTACTCGTAATTAAATTAAATTATCCTTCGTCCAATAATTTTAATCAATCTCAAAAATATTTATATATATATATACAAATATACATATCTCAAATATTTTACAAATATTCCAAAATACACTTGATATTAAATATATAATTTATTTTAAGTTTAAGGGTCTTACATTAATACCCCCTTAAGTTAGTATCATCCTCGAACTACGTGTCGATAAACAATTCAGGATGCTGTCCCTTCATCTTGCTCTCTAGTTTCAAGTTTGCATCTCCAATAGTCGGATTCCAAATCACTTTGACTAGTGGGACTTCCTTATTCCTCAACCATTTAATCTTCCTGTCCTCAATTCTTACAGGTAATACTTGAAATGACAGGTTTTCCTTCAGTTTAATTGTGTCTGGTTCGATCACATGTGAGGGATCCGAAATATATTTCCTTAACTACGACACGTGAAACACGTCGTGAATATTGGACATAATCGGAGGTAAAGCAATCCGATAAGCCGTTGGTCCAATTCGTGCAGTAATCTGGTATGGTCCAATAAACTTCGGAGTCAACTTTCTTGATTTAATGGCTCTGCCAACTCCCATTGTAGGTGTGACCCATAGAAACACATGATCACCTTGCTCGAATTCCAAAGGTCTGCGACGCTTGTCAACATAACTCTTCTAACGAACCTGTGAGATCTTCATTTTCTCTTTGATCCTTTTGACTTTCTCTGTAGTCTGTTCCACCATCTCAGGTCCTATAATCATAATTTCTCCGTCCTTATATCAGCATAAAGGCGTCTGACACTTGCGTCCATACAAAGCATCATAGGGTGCCATTCCAATACTTGCGTGAAAACTATTGTTATAGGTAAACTCAATCCATGGCAATACATCATCCCAACTCCCTCTATCATCCAATACACATGCCCTCAATAAATCTTCCAAGGTCTGATTTGTTATCTCGGTTTTCCCGTCTGTTTACGGATGGTAAGTTGAACTCAATTTTAGTTTTGTTCCCAACGCTTCATGCAGCGCTCCCCAAAAGTGAGACGTGAACTTTGGATCACGGTCCGGTACGATACTCGATGGAACTCCGTGTAATCTCACAATCTCAGCAATGTAGATATCCGTCAGCTTATCTACCTTATAAGTGGTCTTTACTGGTAAGAAATGTGCGGATTTTGTCAATCGATCTACTATTACACAAATTGAATTATTCTTCCTCCTTGTCTTTGGCAATCGAGTTATAAAATCGATGGAAATGCTATTCCACTTCCATTCTGGTATGTCCAAAGGTTGTAATATTCCAGCGGGTCGCTGATGTTCCACTTTCGCCTTCTGGCAAGTTAAACAAGTTGATACATATTCCGCTACATGCCTCTTCATTCATGGCCGCCAAAAATTCTGTCGTAAGTCTTGGTACATCTTTGTCGCTCCAGGATGAATACTCAATTTACTCTTATGAGCCTCTTCCAAAATTGTTTTCCTCAGATCTACAACTGCAGGAACACAAATCCTCCCATTACATATCAAAATATTATTTGGTCCAATCCTGAACTCAGTTGTCTTTCCTTGCATTATTAGATTCCTCTTTTGTTGGATTAATGCGTCATCTTGCAAGTTCGCAATCTCCTCAAGTAGTCCACTCGAAATTTTTATCATTCCACACTTTAAAATTCCTGGTGCAAACTCTACGTCCAAGTGTAGATCTCTAAATGCTTCCCACAACTCTTGTTGTCTGGTCATTATCATTGAAGATACTGACACACTTGCTCTACTTAATGCATCAGCCACCACATTGGCTTTCCCAGGATGGTACTGCAATGAAAAATCGAAATCCTTGAGAGTCTCCATCCATCTCCTTTGGCGCATGTTCAATTCTTTGTGATCAAACAAATATTTCAGACTTTTATGGTCACTGAATACTGTGAACGTGCATCCATATAAGTAGTGCCTCCATATCTTTAATGCAAAAACTACCGCAGCAAGCTCTAAATCATGAGTAGGATAGTTTCGTTCGTGAGTTTTCAACTGCCTTGAGGCGTAGGCTACAACTTTCTTGTGTTGCATCAAAACACATCCCAAACCTTGGTGAGATGCATCAAAGTAAACCTCATATGGTTCCTTTGGTTGTGGCAAGACCAATACTGGCGAGATTGTCAACTTTTCCTTAAGCAACTGAAAACTTTCCTCACACTTCTCTGTCCATGCAAACAGCTGATTCTTTCTGGCGAGTTGTGTCAAAGGAGCCACAATCTTAGCAAATCCTTCAATAAATCTCCTGTAGTATCCTGCCAGTCTGACAAAAATTCGTATGTCTGTGTTGGTCTGAGGCTGTTTCCAAGCAAGGATTGTCTCAATCTTTGCCGGATCTACATCGATTCCTTCTTTTGTTATCACATGTCCCAAGAAATTCACTTTCTCTAGCCAAAACTCGCAGTTCGACAGATTGGCGTAGAATTGCTTCTCTCGTAAAACTTCAAGAACTTGACGTAAATGCTCTCCATGTTCTTCTTCATCCTTTGAATAAATCAATATATCATCGATGAACACCACAACAAATTTATCCTGGAATGAGCTAAAGATTCTATTCATATAATCCATAAAAATCGCTGGTGCATTCGTAACTCCAAATGGCATAACAAGATATTCATAATGTCCGTAACGGGTTCTGAAAGCAGTCTTTTGAATATCTCCTTCTCTTACCCGAATCTGATGGTATCCTGACTTCAAATCGATCTTTGAAAACACCACGGCTCCTCTCAATTGGTCCATCAAATCATCGATACGTGGTAAAGGATAACGATTCTTAATAGTTACCTTGTTAAGTTGCCTATAATCCACACATAAGCGCGAATTTCCATCCTTTTTCTTAACCAACAACACCGGAGCTCCCCATGGCGACACACTTGGTGTGATAAATCCTTTCTCCAACAACCCTTCTATTTGACCCTTAAGCTCGCTTAATTCCAATGGCGACATCCGATACGGCGCAATTGAAATAGGTCCAGTTCTTGGGTGTAGATCAATGAAGAACTCCACCTCTCTTACCGGGGGTAATCCTGGAATTTCTGTTGGAAATACGTCCGGATACTCTTTTACTAGCACCACATCTTCTATGCTCACATCCATCTTGGTCTCCATGTTAGCCAATGATAAAAATTCCTGAGTTCCTTCTCTCAATGACACTCCGAGCTTGTTAGCAGCCAAATACCGAACGACTCCAAGTGCGGGAAAAAGAACTAATTTGCGAGCACAATTCAAGACTACATAATTATACGAAATCCAATCCATGCCGAGAATGATCTCGAGTGATTGTAGGGGTAAACAGATTAAATTAACCAAGAAATCTATATTATGAATAGTTACAGGACAACGTAAACATGTAGAATTTACGGTCAAAGTATTAGTAGGGGTGGAAACAACCAAATCAAAAAGTAAGGAAGACATAGATAGCTTCAAACGATTCACACAGTCCATAGTAATGAAGGAATGGATTGCCCCCGAATCCAAAAGTGCAGTTAGTGTGTTACCTGCAATCTCGCAATCTCGCTGGATTAAATTATGAGCTTGACTCCCAACTTCAGCACCCATGTGATAGACGCGTCCCCTAGCAATAGGACAAGTAGCCCTAGTTGCGTTCACTGTTGGTTCCACCTTCGGAACCTTGCAATCCCTTGCAGAATGTCCTGGCTTCTAGCAATTATAACATGTAGGATCCTTTGTGGTACAAGCAGTAGCATAATGTCCCTCTTTCCCACATCGGAAACATCGAACCCCTTGTCCCAATTGTCTTCCAAAATTCTGGTTCCCAGGGCGATTCTGACCTCTGTTGTTGTTTTGTGGTCGGTTATATGGCTTAACCACCTGCTTCCCGTTACTGTTCTCATAATTCATCTAGCTGGGCCCTCCTGAATTAAAGTTCCCTCCTCGGTTGGCCCTCCTATTCTTCATGTTCTCAACCTCTCTACACTTCTCTACTAAGACTTGGAAACGTTGAATTCCCAATGGTAAGACCGAGTCTTGAATCTCATACTTCAGTCCATTTTGGAAACGATGGCACATAAACTGTTCATCAACTTCTTCCCGGAAAAATCTGAAATGCCTTGACAAGGATTCAAACTTAGCTGCATATTCACCCACCGTCATGTTTCCTTGGTGCAATTTCAGAAAATCATCACCCAACTTAGTCCTGGTGCTCATCGGGAAGTATTTGTCCAAAAACTTCTTTTTAAACAACTCCCAATTCACCTCCTCATGAGCTGATCCCATCAGAAGCCTTGTACTTCTCCACCAATATTCTGCATCCCCTAACAGCAGATATGTAGCATGGTTGACCTTTACCATTGCCTGACAATTTATCATTTCGAAAATTTTCTCCATTTCCTGAGTCCATTCGTGTGCTCTTTCTAAACCCTCATCACCCTTGAACTTTGGAGGATTATGACGACGAAAATCCTCTAGTCCCCTTGATTCAGTAGCACGAATCTCTCTTTCTCTTTTCTCTAGATCACGTTGAGTCTTTGCAGCCGTCTGTATAGTAACAGACGCAGCCATGTTATTCATCGCTTCAGCCATCCGATCATCCCGGCTGGCGTTGGCCCTTGTAGTGTCATCTCTTCTTGGAGGCATTATTCCCTATAAAACCATCATCAAGTAGAAATCTCACACCGCTTAGAATAATTCCAAAATATAGCTTAATAACATCATTACTTCAGCACACCACAACTATACAAGACTTGACACTCTAACTACTTGCTCCTATGCATGATCAGATAACCACTCGCAACCAACAATCTAAGCAGAGCTCTACCCAAAAGTTTAACCAAATGCTCTGATACCACAAATTGTAACACCCCGATTTTTTTTAAAAAAAGTAAATAAAAGAAATTTTCAAAATTAATTCAAAGGAATTAAAAGAAATTAAAATTTAACCACTTAAATAAATTGAAATTAAACCATTTCAAAATAATATGGCGTCGCAATCCAAAATGACAAAAGTAGTTAAATAATTACATCATAGTTATAGCCCAGTAATTTAATTTTGGGAAATTGATCTTCAAAATATACCAAAATAAAATACATCAAAACTGTATCCTGGATCTACAAAACATAATCAGAGTGCGGAAAAGATGTACAATTATCCCAAAATAAATAAGTACAACCATTAACACTAGGCCCTATACAAAAAGTCTAGTCTGATCTGATCATGCACTAAAACTACAGTAGCACGGTCTCCACTGCATCCTCTACAAGTCTTGTCTCCACTCCAGCTGTCCATCCCCCTGCGCTGTCCGCAAATACTCCGTACGTGAAGATCAAGGAAAACTAACAGCGTCTCTGTCGTTAGTGTATCCGTTGGTGGCGTGGGTTTGGGTATCATATGAGGGCAAAGCCCAATTTCCACAATATAGTAAAGGGTCACCAACCGAAATTAACAATTACCACATAGTAGTTATGTCAAAGATAACAAATACATTCATGGCATGTTCCAATATTAAGACAACAGTACTAAATAAGTATGCTCACTTGTTAAATGTATAATGTCTACATCTTTGCAAAACAACCAATTTAACATATAAATCATGGTGCAAGTACAGATAAGATTAACAATCACAACAACTTATTTGGCACTTAGAATTCAAAAAATACTTGCACAGTTCAATTTCCACTCATCAATTCATATCAAATCATGACTCACAGGTCAACCATCCCAATGCAATATGTATATGTCAATGTACTGAACTCTTGGAATTACCAAGGTGTAGTCTCTCACGGACCAACATACGTGCAGTCTCTCACGGACCAGCACGATTTTACAAATAGAATGGACCGTCTAATACACACGAAACCATTCCGTAGTTCAAATAGAATAGGCCATCTAATACACGCGGAACTACTCTCAACCCAGATAGAATGGACCGTCTAATACACACGGAACTATTCTACAACCCATCATGGTTACTACATTTACGTGTATTAGCCTCTCACAGGCCAAATACACAAAAACTAAATCCTCGCACGGATAGAATGGATCGTCTAATACACGCGGAACCACTCCGTAGTCCGGATAGAATAGACTGTCTAATACACACGGAACTACTCTGTCCCGGATACAATAGACCGTCTAATACACGCGGAACTATTCTATAACTCATTGTTACTACTTAACTTTGCGGCCCGTCATGGTCACCGCATCAACTCTGTGGCCCATCGCAGTCACCACCTGACTATACAATGCATGAACATGCTATATTTTCTCTTCACTGAAAACAGAATGCAATGCAATCTGAAACCCAGAACGTCCTCAACACAACATTAATGATTTCTTTCACAACAACAGCAAAACAGTAACATCAATAACAGCAACTAGAAGCAGCACAACAACAACAACTCACAAACATGCATCATCTCAACAACATGCATTTTAATCATTCACAAACCACATGCAAGGCATATTTCCGGATCAACACAACACCGAAACATCATCAATACATCAACCACAGCAGTAACCAAACAAAATACCAACAAAACCGACAACACAAGCAGTTTGCTCATACATAACAACATGCAGGGCAGTTTCGTTTTCAAAACAGAACATCATATATATTCATCCATCAACATGCATTTACAGCCCTAAATGCAATCTAGAAAGTTTGAAGGATCCCCTTACCTTAGTTACATTTTCTCGCTCGTTTACGTTACCGTGACAAAAGTCGGCGACACTCCTGCTCGCGTTGTCGCTACCAAAGTTGGTTCTCTAACACCGTAACGACGAGAGGAACAACTTTCCTTCTTGACACTTTCTATGTCGACGCTTGGATTTCCATGTAATTTGAGTTTTGAGAATGCTCTTTTTCACCAACAGAATGAGAAGAAGAAGGAAGAAGAGAAAACTGGCGCGGGCAGAGAAACCTGGTTCTGTTTCTCAATTCTGATTATTTTTTTTTTCCTCTCACACACAACACATATATATACATACCCCACCAACTATGTATATTATATTATTAAACTCGACCCTCAAGCAACTAAACACTCCCGTCTCAGCTCTGTTGGCAGATAATTTATTTTAAGTTTAAGGGTCTTACAATACTATTCTTATATGTTTTATATTACCCATTTGACTTGTGTTTATATATATATATATATATCCGTTGAAAACTGATGGTTATTATAAGAAATGAGAACTATAAATAACAATAATTGGGTTTAATTGACGGGTAAGGTTAAATTAGTCACTAAAAATATGTTTCCATCCAAAATTTTTTGATGCTATAAATGCTACTAAATTTATTTTCCTTCCATTTTCATAATAACTGAAATAAAAACTCTTTCCTATTTTAATGTTAGGAAAATAAATTTAGAGATACTACAGCTTATAGTGTCCCAGAGTTGTTGGTTGGGAATACAATCACATGACATCTTTAGTAAGTAATTTAATCTTATGCGATAGTTAAATCCAATGGTTGTTATTAATAGTTCTCGTTACTCATAATAACTATCAGTTCTCATTGGATACGCTCCTTATATAAATATATATACACACACTTTAAGTTATAATAATAAGTGAACAAATATAAATTATTTTAATGAATCATATATTATATTAAAGAATGCCTCCAATAAAGAAGGATCGCATATATGGTGAGTTCATTGTATTCCCTCAAAAAGGGCAAAATGTTATTCATTAAAGGAGGACTGGTAAGGGATCAGATAGTGGGAAGTCTCTTACAGTCATGACGTCTGACCTACCTTGCTTATAAGCTATAACTCTCTATTGAATCACACTTGAGCGGACTAGTTCACAAACTTACAAACTTCAAGTATATTTTATATATATATGGTAAGTATGTAGTACAATTATTTTTTAAAAGAACGCAAATCTTATCTTTTTATGCGGTGATTAAATTTTTAAAGAATTACTGAAGAGAGGATTTTTCCATGGTTAGCACCTCGGCATGGTCGGAAAACATCTTTAAAATGTTTTATAAATTTTATGTTACCAAGTTTTTATATGTCACTGTTGAGAATGTGAAAACACGAGAAAAGGAGTTGAATTATGTTTGTCTAAGTTGGATTCTTTTTAATTATTTATTCAAGAAGTGGTTCGGGTTTGGTGATTTTAACTAAAACAGAGGCAGTAGCAATTAGATTTAAGTAATCAAAGGCAACATTAAAGTAAAGAGTGCATAAGTAAAGTGATACAAATAGATTTATCTTGGTTCACCACCAACTTTGTAGCTACATCCAATTCCTTCACTTATAAGGATTTAAACACTAACTCAATTCTTTAATTACACAACACCTAACCCTACAAATCAGTCTTCTCAAATCAACCTGACACCTACAGATTTTTTAGGCAAAAGAAACACAACACCTTGATCCTACAACTCAAATCTTCTCCACACAACTTGAAAACCACAAAATGTTGAAGGCAACTACACCTTAACCCCACAAGTCATGTCTTCTCAACA
This sequence comes from Cicer cuneatum, assembly GCA_037974295.1. Classification (NCBI taxonomy): domain Eukaryota; kingdom Viridiplantae; phylum Streptophyta; class Magnoliopsida; order Fabales; family Fabaceae; genus Cicer; species Cicer cuneatum. Next base: position 31,897,431 of record JBBPBO010001984.1, on the reverse strand, counting down.
CAACCGGAAAACCACAGATTGCTTGAGGAACACTAAAGTCACTATCGGGATGGGTTACACAGGTTTGAAATAGATTGTATTTTGCTTTTACAAAGCATATTGTTACAATTTATTTCTCACACTAAAACACTTAGAAAATATTTCTTTGAGCAAGTGCTTCTCTAGAACTTAAACCATTGAATACTTAGGAAATTTGAGCTTATAAATGTTTTTCTGGATTGTATGGATTTCTAAGGTTATGAGTTCGTGCTTTCTTTTCCCGCCTTGAGTATTTATTTATAAAATAGATTAGGGTTTCACTTTTGCCCTTGTAATATCTGGATCATATCTTTCTTGTGAAAAAATTATGAGTGTATCTTCTTGTGAATAATTATGAGTGTTTCTTCTTGTGAATAATTCTGTGTATCTTCTTGTGAAAATTTTTTGAATGTGTCTTCTTGTGAGCAAATTAAGAGCATCTCTTCTTGTGAAAAAGTTATGAGCATATCTTCTTGTGAACAATATTGGCCATATCTTTTTGTGAACAATATTTTGACCATATCTTCTTGTGAACAATATTTTGACCATATCTTCTTGTGAACAATATTTTGATCATATCTTCTTGTGAACAATATTTTGACTATATCTTCTTGTGAATAATATTTTGACCATATCTTTTTGTGAACAATATTTTGACCATATATTCTTGAACAATAATTTGGCCATATGTTCTTGTGAATAGTATTTTTGCCATATCTTCTTGTGAACAATATTTTGGCCATATCTTCTTGTGAACAATATTTTGACCATATCTTCTTGTGAACAATATTTTGAACATATCTTCTTGTGAATAATAATTTGCCCATATCTGAAGTAGCTAAAATATCACGAGAAGGGGGGTTAAATAGAGATGTTATACTTTTAAAATTTTCTTAGTAATCTGTTTTAAAAACTGTATCCTCTACGAGAGGATGAACAACAAAATATATGAGTAAGAATGTTAGTAATAGAATTTATCAAACAGATAAAGAGACACACACAAAATTATACTGGTTCGCCCAAAATGGGCTACGTCCAGTTCTTCACAAACTTGTGAGTTTCACTAATGTTCAAAATGCCTTGTTTTCCACTAGGACTCTTTTTCTCTGTGTATGTTCATTAGCCTCACCAGGCTTATACAATCTTTGAGTTACAACTATTACTGAGTTAATACTAACTTGGAATATATAGTAAGAGATATTTTTTATGAGATTATGATTTACTCTTTACATAACTTTCTAAGAGGATAGACTCAAAGATATAATTAAAAACTTTAGAAAGTTCTAAGAGGGGATAATATTGCTCTTCTTAGCTTTAAGTGTTTCTCTATTGTATGAGTAGTTATCATATCAAATGATGAAGAGTTCTCTTCCTTTTATAGAGGTAATGAGACTTCTTTCTCAAGAAAAGGTGTCATGTGACCGTTAGACACTTACTTAATTATCCATGGTACTTTATTTGAATTACAGAAATGTCATTTAGCTTCCATTGTACTTTATGAGCGTAGGAGGATGAGTTTTATAGTCTGTCCTTGGATAGGAGAATGATCTTTCCATTAATTGAGATAAGACTTGTAGTTTTGACTTTTTTCTTTTCCAAGAACTGTACAGTCTTGCTTTTCGTATCAAGGACACTACTTTTTCGTAATATGGTACTTTTCGTCATTTCCTATGTAGAGGATGAATGGAACCGAAAATTTATCTGTTTAGCCTCTGACGTTGATCCTTTTCTCACGATTTGTTTGTCTCTTTTCTTTTAGTACTAACTGTCTTTAGATACAGATTCATCTTCCTTGAAATATTCATAGATTCATCTTTTCTATAATATTGTACATCCTCTTTATCAGAGGTTTATGGCTTCATCCTCTAGTTGTTTATCCTTTAGTTCGGAGGATGTGTTAACTTATATCAGTTGTACTTCTTTTGGATCAAGGTGAGGAATGACATGTTTTCTAAATTCGAGTACACTCAAAAACACATATTAGATAGTAAGCATAATAATAATCATTGACATAATTTTGTTATGATTAAAAGCTTTGAGAGAGATTTTGTCTCAACAGTATCTTCTTGTGAACAATATTTTTTCTATATCTTCTTGTTAATAATATTTAGACCATATCTTATTGTGAACAATATTTTGATCATATCTTTTTGGGAATAATATTTTGACCATACCTTCTTGGGAACAATATTTTGATCATATCTTCTCGCAAACAACACTTTAGCCATATGTTCTTGTGAACAATATTTTGGCTATATCTTCTTTTCGCCTTGGTTGAAGATTTCCTTCAATTATAATTTTGAATCGTATCTAATTTCATAATGTGTTCAAAAACTTAGTCACATGAGTGTTCCTTCATAATCTTGATTAATTGGAGCGGGAATGGATTCAGGCCTATTCTTGAATATTCAGATATTCTGATTCGGCTAAGTCTTTTCTTCAAAACGAATTCTTTCAATCAAAGTCATTGAAGTACCATCGGAGCCATTAGCATTCTTGTTGGAGTGAGATGATGTGTTTCTTGGATAATAAAAGGTAGAGGCAGAATTGTGTGACTTAGAATTAATGGCTTTGGGCAAATCACATTGTTCAATCATCAGAGTCAGTGCAACACTAGAGGTAACATTTTGAGTGTGTTGCAACTTTTGATTAACAAAATATGAGCTTTGAATGCATCCGAGTTAATGATAGCTTGACATAAACTCTTCAGAGGCATGCTGAGTTTGTGCACATCAGAGGCACGCCAAGGCTTTAGAGGCATGCTTTAAATTCAATCCTCAGACCTAGTTATTAGAGACGTGTTGCTTTCACGAGCAAACTCGTATGCTTTTTTGTTCCTCTGATCGCTTCCTCTGGTACCTTTCTCTAATTTTCTTGTTCTAATTGTTGCACACTTAATAAAGCCATTAGTCCAAGAGGAAAACCAACTTGGTTTCAACATATTGCTGGGGTGATATTTTCCAGGTGTTAGCATTGAAGATCTAAAGAATATATCTGAATTACTCCTTTGCTATTTAATGTAGATTGAAGTCGTGATATTGGACCACAGTCTCGGTCTTAGTTTAACATTTCTTCCATTTAACTTTATGATTTTTTTTCTCTTTTGTGTATATTTAGACCCATGTAATAATTACTTACTTTTATGTCCAATCAAGTTTAAATTCTTATCTTAAGTTCCACAACTTATTTTATTTTACTTTAAAATCAATTGAAATTGTAAAATTTAATATATTTTGTTTAAAGAAGATGCACAAAAGATGAGCCATAAAAGAAGTTTAAGTCCATTGCCTTAAAGGCTAATGGTAAGAATGTTACATCAAAATCTTTGCAAGAAGAAGAACCAAAGGAAAGTGACTCTGAGTACCAAAGTGATGATTCAAACAATGACGAGTTGTGATTCATCTCCAGGAGAGTTCCGCGTCTGGGAGGCAGAAGGGAAAAAAATTTCGAAGAAGAATTTCAGAGAAAGAAAGGAGAAATCCGAAAGGAAACATATCATCTACTAGGAATGTAAAGAGTCAAAACACTTCAAATTAGAATGCCCAAAGCTTGAGTAAGGAAATTCCAAGAAGAAATATTTTAATACGGACAAAAAAAAAGTCTCATGGAATGGGATGATTTGGATAATTCATGTAATTCCTCAGTAAGACAAAACTTTTAGAAAATAGGATGATTTGGATAATTCATGTAATTCCTCTATAGTAAGACAAACTTTTAGAAAATAAAACTAGTTGTTTTTATAGCTATCGTAGTATTATTTTTCAATTATTTATATTTGGGCACATCAAAACTTATTTAACTTTAAAAATAAAAATATGATTATTTTCTAAATTGTTGGAAAAAGATTATTATTATTTTTAGAACATTCGTTAACGATTACTAGTCGTTAAATTTTCAAATGAATTAAGAATTCGACGGCAATTAAATTGAGAGTTTGTATACTTATTTCTAATGAAATTTAATGGTTAAAATAATTTTCTCAGTGGGAGATTAACTATTCGACAAGAACAATGATTTAGTTATTAATAGGTATTACCAATACTATTAAAGAGAAAAGTTTGAAAAAACGAGTAGAATCGTTAGTAGAAGAAATTTACAATGATATTTAGGAGTTGAGTCGAGTTGTTGTCGGTTGGAAGGATTCACAAATTAACCGAATAGTTACAAAGTTATAATTTATTAAATTGTCTAGTAAATTTCGATTGACTTGGTTGAAACAACATATTGCTGAAGTATCCTCTTGTGTGTAGATTTAATTCAGTTGGATTTACAAAAGATGTGTTGTGAAATTATTCATGTGAGTTGTAATTGGCTCGAAGGAAGCACAATTTGGTTAGATTATATCATACATGTGATGGTATATGTGGTGATTTTAAAGTTATTTCACATGTGGATAATATCATGCTCGAAGTTGACTATTATTTGACAGAACTTATCACCGTTATTTAATCATTGCGTTGAAAGTACCGTTTGTAGTTAATGCTTACGATTCAAAGATTTGAAATTAATGGAGCACTTGGTATCCTGTTTGGGATGTTGATTTGAAAATCAAAATAAATTGTGCACGTCTCTACAATTGATTTTTTATGTGCTTACTTATGATGTGTATGTTATTAAATCCTTCAAATATTTGACCGAATTTAATATACACTTATGATGGTAAACTTGTGACGATTATAAGGATTTATTATTTAATAATGTTAATTGTCACTATTTGATCATTATAAGAAAATATCACCAGTAGTTAATGTTATTGTCTAAAGATTTGATACTAATGGTGCAATTGGTATTTTAATGAGTATATTTTTCTACTCTTGTTCTCTTCAATTAAGATAGTTTACCTATTTGCTAAATTGAATTAATTTTTATTTCTCAAAAGTTATTATTTTTAGGATAAAGAAGAAAATCAATATTATTCTTGGATCTTGATCTTGTATAAGGATGCGTAAACTCTTATTCCCTCATAATTTGGTATTTATAAAGTGTGAAAAGTTAGCTTTCTCCAAAAACATATAGGTCATTAGATCATAAAGTATGACATGTTATTTAAGATGTCATATTTTATTTGATTAAATTAAAGTGTTTTTAAAACAATAAATCGAAAAACAAAGCACTCATTGAAGAGCTAGTATTTCCTTAACATTATTAGGCAGAGAAAATATAAGGAGCATATTGTGTAAATATTTAATCTTGTAAATACTCTTAAAATTTACACTATTTGAATACATGTTCGAAATTTTGGAGTTTGATATTGTAATTGCACAATTAAGTTTGTAAATGTTAAAGTTAGAAATGATAATTTAATAAGATCATTTCATAAAGGAGAAATACTTTTTTGGACACAAACATAAATAAATAGTGTTTGAACACACTCACACAAATAACTAAAGATAAAAGAATAAATAATGTATATTTTAGAAATAATTAAATGATATACACATTATTTTATTCTTTTATCTTTAGTTATTTGTGTGAGTGTGCTCAAACACTATTTATGTTTGTGCCCAAACATGTATATCTCTAAATATTGTGTGCAAGAAATAAAATAGTGAAGCATGAGAAAATAAAACAGTGCTCATTTGAAAAATACCTTAAATTAGATAAATGCAAATAAACAAAATTAAGGAAATAAAACATGATCTTCCAAATGCCTATTGATGTCAAAAGATACGTCAATTTAAAAAGGACAAAGTCGGTTAAAATGAAAGCTTTGATTATTTTAGATTGTCCATACATGCTTAATTTTAAAAGATATTTTGGTTGAATTATTATTTTGATAAAATTTTGCTCTAGCTTATTTACGAACAAATCAATATAAGTTTTTAATTTGATTTTGAAATAATTGATTCATTTTATCTTTTAAATTTCTATATGGTTAGAGTCAATTCCTTTATGACTTGTGATAATCTATAATATTTGAAAGGTTTGAAAAATAAATTTTGGGTTCCACCTTAAAGAATTTTTTAAGACAATAAATGCAAGATATTAAGTTTAGGGAAGATATGGTCAAAAGAACAAAATTGAGTGAGGAAGAACCGGTTTTAAACCAATTCATATAGTTGCTACTAATGTACCAAATTTAGACTCTCATAAGGATATTATTATTTTTCCTTCCAATCAAGTTAAGAAATTTATTTTTGATGATCAAACTCAACACCCTCAAGAACTAGAGTATCTCGTGTCAAAAAGGATTGACGGTAAAGAGAAAATGTAATTGGTATTTTTGAAAGACTCTATAGTCCTACATAAGATGGACGTCAGTATGGTGTTTTTAAATGACAAAATTTATGAAACAATATGGAGCAAACCAAAGGAAACTTTATATCAATAGACACATAGTAAATGATTTGTAAACTGATGTAATTCATCTATGAGTTAAGGAATAGTCTCATCAGTGATATAAAAAAGTCTCATAAAGTAATTATTTCATTTGGTTTTGAAATTACTATTTTTGATAATTATAGGTATTACCACGGTCAGTGAGAGTAAGTATATATTCCTATTCTAATGTGTCAAATTGTCTTTATTTAGTTAATAATGATATGTGTTTGTTGCGCGAAATTGAGATATCTCTATTAGAAGTTTAGCAATGAAAGATCTTGAGACGCCTCTTTTGTATTTGACATTGTGATACTTAGAGATTATTCTCAAAACCAGAAAAAATGAGAACGTTCTCCAGGTAACTTGAAAAAAGGAGAACGTTCTGGACAAAAACATTCTCCAAAGTTTTTAAAAGGAGAACATTCTGGGATTTTACCAACACCTGTTAAACCTCAGTTTTCCAAAATTTTTCAAATACTACAATGTTCTCATTGTTCTAAAGCTGGCCACAATGAATCAACCTACTATATCAAAAGAAAATCCACTTTTAAAACTAACTCTCAAGGACCCAAGACCAAGTGGGTACCTAAAGTGAATGTAACACCCTATGCAGGATGGATTTCAACATGTCAAGAAAAAGCCATGGTTCTTGGACAGTGGCTGCTCAAGACATATGACATGAGATAAAAATTGTTTCATGTCATTTGGAAAGAAGGAAGGAGGTTTCGTAACCTTTGGAAACAACAATCAAGCTCAAATCAAAGGTAAATGAACCATTGGTAAGAAAAACTCAACTCAAATTTCTGATGTTCAATATGTAGAAGGTTTGAAACATAATCTCTTAAGCATAAGTCAATTATGTGATAATGGCTTCGAGGTTATCTTCAAACCCAATTTTTGTGAAGTTGAAACCAAAAATGGTGAACTCCTCTTTTTGGAACAAGAAAGAAAAATCTATATGTTTTATACCTTGAAGAACTACCTGATTAATTCTGTTTCATGTCCATAAACAAAGATAAATGGATTTGTCACAAGAGGACAAGACACATCAGTATGAAAACTATTTCAAAGATTTCAAATTTAGAACTTGTTAGAGAACTGCCAAAAATTTATTTTGATAAAGATAAAGTATGTGAAGCGTGTGCTAAAGGAAAACAAGTTAAAAGTAGTTTTCATCTAAAGGGTTTTATTTCTGTCGTGTCCGGTTTGTCCGCAAAAAATGAGTCGCCACCAATTTTATTTTATTATTTTAAAAAAAGGAAAAATTAGATAAAACCTAAAATAAAGTTTTTGAACCAAAAAAATGGATTCGGGAGTCCATTACGAGTAGAAAAAGTAATATTACCCTACATCGTCCGTTAAAACGGTTACCCTATAATTAATATTATACAAATTATTTATTTACTTAATTATTTATTTTACCCCCTAAAAGAATAATAAAAAGGAAAATAAATTATTTACATTTATAAAAGAAAGAAAAATATTTTTTTTATAATTTAGTTTGACAAGGAAAAAAAACCTTGCTCCTACGTATCCCCAGGTGCAATAGGGAAATCAAAACACACGTAGTTCTTGGGTAGAAAATATTTATGTGTTATCCGATTTTATTATTACTCTATTTGACTATTGTTTTATTATAGTTATTATTATACATGTATCCAGAAGTAAAAATGTAATAATGATAATAGTGATAATAATAATAACAATAATAATAATAATAATAACAAAAAAATGTGAGATGTCTGTTCATAAATTGTATATTTTAATTTTTGTATTTTTTTGGTTTTTTAAATAAAAAACAATTGATTTTTTTTATGGAAAACAACGGTAATGCGGTGGTTTATGCACGAAACAGATGGACACGACAGTGAAGCAACCTATTAAAGGATTTGCTTATGCGTTGTCGGATCTGTCACGACATAATGGCCAATAAGTGATGTGGCGTGGCGAGCGAGGATGAATTTCATCCGGCGGCAGCGACTGTTAATTCTAAAAATAAAATAAATAAAAACTATTTATTCATTGTTATGATTGTTTTTTATTTATTTGATAAACCATTATGTGAATTTTGTGTTATATTACAATTAGGTGAAGTTTGTGTTACTTGGTGATTGGTTTATAAGAATAAATTATTTATATATTTTTTTAGTATATGTGTTTTTATGAACAGGTACAATAGATTAAAAAAATGAAAGTTTAGGAATAGGTACAATAGATTAAAAAATGAAAGTTTAGAAAAAATAAATTGCGTTTTTATTTTATTAAATTGAAGCAATAATAAAAAGAAAATAAGAGGAGGATAAGAACATTGATACCTTACTGCTCAATTGGTTTTTGCTAGACTGACTTTATCAAAGTACCAATTGTCTACTCCTCCCTATTTTTGCCTCCTGTTCTCTCTGTTTTTGTTTTCAATCGTGCTCCTCTTTTCTACTCATAGGTGTAGACTATTTATAGACTTTCAGGTTAAAGGTTACAAAAGACAAAGAAATAATTGTGGATTAATTATCAATTACTAATCATCAATTTGTTTTCGGTTTCTTTTCATTCAAATGGTCACCATTATGCTGATTTTTATTACTATTCATCAATTTGTTTTCGGTTTCTTTTCATTCAAATGGTCACCATTATGCTGATTTTTATTAGTATTCATTATTTTGTTTTCGGTTTCCTTTCAATTTCTTTTTATTCGATTATGTACTTTTTTTTTTGTTTTAGAAAAGAGTGAACGCCTGAACAGGAATCAGAGACAAATAAGAGCCAAAAACACTCATGATTGTATAAAGTTTATAGTCTAATTATTTATTTTTATTTGTATTTATTATATTTTTCTCCTTTTTTTATATATATATATAATATTATATAAAAATGTCTAAATAAAGCGGACAAAATTAGGTGTCCACAATTTCCACAAACAAAAATCCTTGAGCTGCTTCACATAGATCTTTTTGGTCTTATTAAAACAACAAGTCTAGGTTGAATGAAGTATGATTTTGTTATTGTTGATGACTTTTCACGATACACTTGGGTTTTATTTTTAAAACTAAAAGACGACGCATTTGATGATTTTAAAAACATTTGCAAAAAGGTACAAAATGAAAAGGATTCCAATATCATTTCTATAAGAAGTGATCATGGAGGAGAATTCATAAATGCCTCTTTTAAAACCTTCTTTGAAGAACTTGGCATTTCTCATAATCTATCTTGTACAAGAACTCCTCAACAAAATGGAGTTGTTGAAAGAAATAATAGAACATTACAAAAAATGGCACGAACAATCTTGGAAGAATCCAATGTTGAAAAATACTTTTGGGCTGAAGCTATCAATACTTCATGCTACAATTTAAACCGTGTATCAATAAGGAAAATTATCAACAAGACACTATAAGAAATCTGGAAAAACAGAAAGCCACACATTTAATATTTTCATATATTTGGTTGCTATTGTTAGATTTTGAACAACAAAGAAAATGTTGGAAAGTTTGATGCAAAATCAGACAAAGCCATATACTTGGGTTACTCAATCGAATCTAAAGGATATCGTGTGTTTAATCTCAAAACAAAAATTGTTGAAATAAGTATGCATGTATTGTTTGATGAATTCGATGATGTTGAAACAAATCAAAGAAATGATGATGAAGAAGAACATTCTGGACAGCAGCAGCAGAATGTTCTCCAGGAAACCCAGATTGATAAACAATCTTCGTTTCATTCTTCACCTAAAAGCTAGAGAACGATCAGTGATCATACCCAAAATCAAATTATTGGAAATACAGCTGATGGGATTCGAAAAAAAATGTCAATCAAAGATGATGACAACAACAACATGGCTATGATCTCCCAAATCGAACCAAAGTCAAAAAGAAGAAGCCATTGTTGATCACTCTTGGATAGATGCAATGTGTAACGCCTCAGATTTTTGATCCAAAACGTTACTTAAAAATAATTTTAGAAATATTTACGACAATTTTTTTTTGGTAAGAATATCTAACATTTAACCATTTAAATAACTAGTAACAACCACAATTATTTAATATTATTAAAAAAAAAATTTATTCAAAGCTAAAACAAAGAAAAAAAAAGTATTCCTAACGGAAGGGAACTCACTTCCGTATTTCTAGAATGAGTGCATTTTAAAATTTGGTGACAAAAGATTTAAAAATAGATATAGAAATATTGCGGCAATTCTATTATTACAAAATTGTCTTGAAAATCCTATTTTTACCCCACATTCGCCGCACGTTAATACTCATCAACTACTTTTGAATCTCCTCGAACTCATTAGTACCTAAAATGTTGTTGTAAGGGTCGGTTTTTTTTTCCATCATCCACATATATAGAAAAATCACAATATATAAAAGTAAAAACTTCCAATTTAAAAGAAAAAATGCACAAACCGGTAAATTGTATATAAAAAAATATGTATAATCCATGCTCCTAAAACTATATGAACCGGATATAAACCTGCCACTAAGGCAATTTCCACACAGAAAAATAACCATACCAATCGGAAAAACAATCCTATCACTAAGGCAACTTCCACGAAGATGCATATGTCATGACATGACCATATATTATCAAAAAACTATATTCGCACACAGCCCACTAAGAATCATGTCATATGCATTCAAAAAATCACCTTTTTAAAACCATCATCTTATTCACACATCACAAAGATCATATAACACACATCATTATCATGAGAATCATATATTCATAGACAATTAATCATTAAATGATAACTTTCACCACGTACACATAAAAACAGGAACTTGACTTCATTTACACCATAAAGATTAAAACTTTAACATATATAACAAGAAACTTCAAACTTCAACTCATATACATCACCAAATTAAAAACTTATCATATATAACATAAAAATTCATATTTTGCTCCATATCCATAAAAAAAATTAAAACTTTATCACGTATAATATAAAAATTCATACTTTACATTTTAAAAAAAAAACGTACATTACATATCGAACTCAACGTAAAGGATTCGGATTTCATTATTTTAAATTATTAGTCTACATTTATTCCTTTCAAAAGCAAGAAATTACAATTATTAATTTCATGTCATCCAACCAACAGTCTAACTATAATTTGTATGGGAAAAGCTCTTTCCTTGGTCGTTTTTCTTCCTAGTACGAAGCTCTAAGCCCCCCACGAAGTTGTTCACAAGAAAAGAAATTCCAAGCTTTTGATGCACGAAATAGAGGAGGTGTGAAGGTGATGGCGGCTAGTGTAAGACCCTTAAATTTAAAAATTAAATTATGGATTTAATATTAAGTGTATTTTGGGGAATAATTGTAAAATATTTAATATATGTATATTTTGTGTAAAAATATATATATAAATATTTACTTTGGAGGTTGAATTAAAATTGTTGGATGAAGGATAAATTAAATTAAATTATGAGTAATTAAATTATCAGGCAGTTAATTAAGATGTTATTTGCTAATTGCGACGAGACTGGTTAAGTGCTGGAGGGTCAAACAATATTATAATATTGATGTTTTGGGTAAGGTGGCACCTATGTGTCTATATATAGATGGGAGAGGGCAGAATAAAAGTAACACAAACACATTTCCTCCTCCCTTACTGCATGAAATAGTACCCTTCTTCTTCCTCTTTCCATTCTGTTTCCCGTTCATAGAAAGAAAAAAAAAAGTTGCTCAAAAGTGAGATTACTTGGAAATCCAAGTACCAAACCACCAAGTACCAAGAACAAAAGTTGTTCCTCTCCTCATTACGGAGCTAGAGAACTAACTTTGGTAGCGGCAAACAGAAACTTTGCCGATTTTTGTCGCGGAAACGTGAACGGGAGCAGAAACGTAACAGAGGTAAGGGGCACCTTCCACTTTCTAGTTTGCATTTTAGGGCTGTAAATGCATGTTTGATGTCTGATCATATTTTAGTTTCTGGTTTGAAAAACGAAACTATTGTGCATGTTGTTATAAAATGCGAAAAATGCATTCTGTTGATGTTTGATGATTTTGTGATGTTTGTTGCTTTGGCTGATACAACATTGCTGTTTTGGTTGTGTGGGAATACTGGAAAATGCTTTGTATGTTGTTTTGGTTGTGTAAGAATACTGGAAAATACATTGCATGTTGTTTTGGGAATGATCAAAATGCAAACGTTTGAAAATGCTTGTTCTGTTTTTGTGGTTGACATTCTGTTTTGGGTGGTTTAAGCAAAATTGTGAGGTTATTCTAGTGTTGGTGATTCTGTTTATTGCTATGTTGATAACAATCTGGTGTTGATGATTGTTTCAAAAGAAAAGAATTTAAAATGGTGGAAGTGTTTTTCTGAAAAATCTGTTGTTGATGAAAAATGTTCTGAGTTTTGTGGTTAAAGAAAAACAGTGAGGTTATTCTGGTGGTGATGATTTTGTTTTCTGATTATGTTGTTAAAAATCTGTTGTTGATTGTGATTTTTAAAAGAGAAGGATTTAAATGGGTGAAGGTATTTCTGTAAAATCTGTTGATGATGAAAAATATTTTGAGTTTTGTGGTTTCAAAAGAATGGTGCTTTTGTTCTGGTGTTGTGTTGCTTTATCAAAGAAAAGAATTTGAAAATGTGTTGAAGTTTTCTGTAAAATTTCACTGAATTTGAAAGTGTATTCGAATACGGCATGAGTGTATTCGAATACAGCCTGCAAAGCTTCTGTTTATTTCAAAATTTTGAACTTGTATTCGAATACGGGCCTCTGTATTCGAATACAGATAAGGGATTTTTGCTTCCGACTTAACATCTGTATTCGGCTACGACCATGTCGTATTCGAATAGAAGATTGAAATTTTTCCACTGTATTCGCATCTGTATTCGAATACAACACCCTTGTATTCGAATACAAAATGCCGATTTTTCACCATTTTAGCTTCTGTATTCAAATACAAGGGAGCTGTATTCGATACAGATTCGTTTTTTTTTTCCAGAAAATCTCAGTTTTAAACACTATTATATGAACTTAAAGAGTTGAGAAATATTGGGAAGGCTTGTGACAAATTAAAATGGAGTTTTGAGATAGTTTTGAAGTGGGGATGATGAGGTTTTTGAGATCTTTACTGATGTTGTGAAAAATGTTGATTTTGCACTTTTTTAGCTTCTGCATTTGAATACAAGGAAGCTGTATTCGAATACAGAGTGTTAATTTTGCACTGTTTTAGCTTCTGTATTCGAATACAAGGAAGCTGTATTCAAATACAGATTCATTTTTTTTCCAGAAATCTCAGTTTTAAACACTGTTATATGAACTTTAAGAGCTGGGGAAACATTGGGAAGACTTGTGATGAATTAAAATGATGAGGTGCTTGAATGTTTTTGTTGGTGTGATGATAATGAAATTATTTGGGTTGAGATGGTTTTGGGGAAATGATGGAAAGGCTGAATTTTTCTGATGTTTACATACTGTTTTCAGTGAAGAGAAAACATTGCATGTCCATGCATTGCATAGTCATGTGGTGACCGCGATGGGCCACAGAGTAATGCGTAAAACGTGCTGGTCTGTGAGCGACTGCACGAGTGCTGGTCTGTGAGCGACTGCACTGGTACTGGTTTGTGAGCGATTGTACCTTGATATGCGCAAAACGTGTTGGTCTGTGAGCGACTCCACGAGTATTGGTCTGTGAGCGACTGCACTGGTACTGGTCTGTGAGCGACTGTACCTTGGTATACGTGAAACATGCTGGTCTGTTGAGCGACTGCACGAGTGCTGGTCTATGAGCAACTGCACTGGTGCTGATCTGTGAGCGATTGCACCATGGTCATGTTGGCCATTAAATTCTAACATATAAAAATCGTGCTGGTCCATGAGAGACTGCACGTGTGCTAGTCTGTGAGCGACTGCACCTTGGTAATTCCAAGAAGTTGAGTACATGAGCATATACATATTGCATCAAGGTGGTTGACCGGTGAATTATGATTGGATATGATGTTCACGGGTGAAAATCGACGTGTGTAAGTACCTTATGAAATCTAGAATTTCTGATGCATTGGTGTGATTGTTGAATTGATTTTTGTACTTACAACTTGATTTTTATATTAAATTGGTTGCTGTTTGAAAAGGCATACATGTCATGAAATTTCAAAATGAGCATTCTTATTTATCATCATTGTTATATAACATGCCATGAATATGCTTGTTATTATTGACATAAATGTTATGTGGTATTTGTTAATTTCGGTCGGTGACCCTTTACTATTATTGTGGAAAATTGGGCTTTGCCCTCAGATGCCTCCCAAACCCATATCACCAGTGGGTCCCCAGACGACGGAAACGTCGCTCGATTTTATTGATTGTCTTCTGCCTACTGCTTGGGTATACGACCCCGTCTCAAGCAAGACGACGTATACGGGGAGACTGGCGAGGACCTGTAGGACTAACGGGGTAGTGGACTATGTGGAGCACACCCATGCGAGGATTGACTTTCCTGTACCTTCCAAATTTGTATTGGAGGCGCACGGAGTTTTGAGGACGCGGAGGAGCCGACGGGAGGTGTTGAAACGGAGGCCACGGTAGGTGTGGTGACTCCTAACCCGATGACTAGAGGAGCTGTACATGAGACCGAGGTGGAAGAGGAGAATCAAAGACCGACGCTAGTAGCAGATGATGTTCCGGGTCCATCTAGGACATCCGATGACTGTTTTGAGATTCCGGCACCGCCGAAGCGACCCCGTTTGTATATTGATCTGACTTCGGAGGAAACTGATCCTGCCTTATATGATGAGGAGGAGGACGTTACGTCGAGGCGAGCTGCGGAGTCAGACGAGACTTGTATGGGCTGTAGAGGGAATCCTTGCTACTGTAGCTTTAGTGCATGATCAGTTTAGATTTTTGTATAAGGTCTTGATTTCGGTGGATGTAATTATTTATTTTGGGAATTATTGTATAACTTTTCCGCTGATCTCTTCCGCACTCTGATACTGTTTAGTGGGCCGCAGGCCGGTGTACTTTTTGAGATGATATGAACACTGTTTTTGTGAAATGTGTTAACGTTTATTATTAATTCCCAAAGTTTAAGTACTTAGTGATGTTATGATGAAATTAATTAATTACGTTCATCGATGGAATTTCGACGTACTATTTTACAAAATGAATTAATTTAATTTTCTTTTAATTTTATTTTAATTCTTTCGTTTATTTGTTTTGATTTAAAAAAAAAATACACTCGCGCTGTGTTTTAAACTCGGGGTGTTACAGCTAGGGTTTCGGTATTCCTTTCTTCTTATTATTACTGAGTATGGAAATATTGTGGACTTTAGGGAAAATTTAAAGTGGAGATTATTGTGTAGATAGTGTTTGGCCCAAATAAAGAATAGAAGGGAGAAAATATTATTTTTTAGAATTTTTTTCTTAACCTTGATCATACAAAAAACCATGCCACAAACTCCAAGCCCACATTTCTATTATGGGTTGGGTCACATCAAACCACAAAACTTTAGCCCAAATTCTTCTTTTACTAAAAAAATATCTACATACATATATATATATATATATAAAACTTCTTCATTGATTAAATAGTTCTAACTAATAATTTTATCAACTACAATAAGTCGAACAAGGCAAATAATTATCACACCTAAATTAATATTGAAAAATATATATATTTATAGGTCCTAATTATTTTAAATAATAAATTTAGAGGATGTTACACAATGAAAGAAGAACTTCTTCAGTTTGAAAAAATGAAGTCTAGAATCTTGTTCCAGATCCACATAATCAAACCATCATAGGAACAAGATGGGTATTCAGAAACAAACTAGATGAAGAAGGTAAGGTTGTTCGAAACAAAGCAAGGTTGGTTGCTCAAGGTTACAATCAAAAAGAAAGAATAGATAATGATGAAACTTTAGCGCCAGTTGCAAGGTTAGAAGCCATATGAATCCTTCTTGCATCTGCATCTCGTAAACTCATAAAACATTTTCTAATGGATGTTAAAAGTACATTTTTAAATGTTTTTTAAATGAACAAGTTTATGTGCGAAAACCTCCCATTTTTGAAGATCAATCAAAACCAAATCATGTATTCAAACTTACCAAAGCTCTATATGGTTTAAAACAAGCACCAAGAGCTTGGTATGAAAGATTAAGTTCCTTCTTAATCAAGAATGGATTTTCCAGAGGAAAAATTGACACTACACTTTTTAAGAAAAATGATAAAAATGATTTACTCATAGCTCAAGTGTATGTTGATGATATTATCTTTGGTTCAACAAATGAGAAAATATGTGATGCCTTTCAAAATGCATGCAAAGTGAATTTGAAATGAGCATGATAGGAGAGTTAAGATACTTTCTTGGTTTACAAAAAACAACTTGATGATGGCATTTTTATTTGTCAAGAAAAGTATACAAAAGATCTTTTAACAAAATATAAAATGAATGAAGCCAAAATCATGACTACTCCCATGCATCCATCTTCTTCATCGAACAAAGATGAAAATGGAAAATCTATTTCTGAGAAGGAATATAGAGGCATGATAGGATATTTGCTTTACTTAACTGCTAGTTGACCTGACATAGTATTTGCGGTAGGATTATGTGCTAGATTTCAATCTGCTCCTAAAGAATCACACTTAACTGCTATAAAAAGAATTTTTAGATATCTTGTTGGTACTACTGATCTTGGCCTTTGGTATAGAAAAGGTTGTCATTTTGACCTTGTAGCTTACTGCGATGCTGATTATGTCGGGGATAAAACTGAACGAAAAAGCAAAAGTGGCGCATGTCAGTTCTTGGGAGAAGCCTTAATCAGTTGGTCATACAGAAAGTAAAACACGATTGCGCTATCAACAACTGAAGATGAATATATATCAATGGCAAATTGTTGCTCCCAAGTGATTTGGATAAGGAATCAACTTGAAGACTTCAATGTAAGTTATTCAAATGTTCCAATTTACTGTGATAATACTAGCACAATCAATCTATCTAAAAATCCCATTCAGCATTTGAAAGACCCTTAATTTTTAATTCAAATTATGGAATTAATTTTAAGTGTATTTTGGGGATATTTGTAAACTATTTAATATATGTATGTTTTGAGTGAATATATATATATATAAATATTTATTTTGGAAGATGAATTAAAATTATTGGATGAAGAATAAATTAATTTAATTACGAGTAATTAAATTAACGGACAATTCATTAAGGGATTCGCAGCTAATTGCGACTAGATTGGGTAAGTGCTGAGGATCAGACAAGTGTCGGGTGAGGTGGCACCACACAAGCCTATAAATAGGAGTGAGAAGGATGGGTGAAATCAGAACACCATTCCTCCTTCCTCACTGCCCATACTACATGTGACAGTATCCCTTCCCTCCCATTCTATTTTCTGTTTTCCAGTTCACGATTTCAAAAAGAAAAGAGGGAGTTCCTCAAAAGTGTCATTACATGGAAATCCAAGCACCAAACCAGAAAACCCCCAGTACAAAAGTTATTCCCCTCATCATTCCGGAGCTAGAGAACCTTGTTTCGTAGCGGCAAATGCAGGCGACAAATTCACCGATTTGTGACGCGTAAACGAGAACGAAAACAGAAACGCGAGCAGAAGCAGAAATGCAACAAGGGTAAGGGCACCTTCCACTTTCTAGATACATTAGGGCTGTAAGTGCATAACTGTCATGGCATTACTGGTGGTTTTATTACTGTTTTTGAAGAAAAACTATTTTGCTTGTTGATTGAAAGAGATGAAAAATGCATTATGTGATGTTTTAAAAGTTCTGTGATGATTGTTGTTTGGACTGAATGCATTAAAGTTGTTTTGTTTATGTGGGGAAATTGAAAAATGTCTTGCATGTTATTTTGAAGATGGTTTAAATGCATGTTCATAAAACTGCTTGAATGTTGTTATAAAATGCGAAAATGCATTCTGTTGGCATTTTGCTGCTATGTGATGCTTGCTGTTTGACTGAATGTGTTAATGTTATTCTGATGTTTGAGAAATCTGAAACGCTTTGCATGTTGTTCTGATGTTTGAGAAAGCTGAAATGCTTTGCATGTTGTTCTCATGTTTGAGAAAGCTGAAATGCTTGCATGATGTTTTGATGGTTTGAGAAAGCTGAAATGCTTTGCATGTTGTTCTGTTGATGAAAATCTGGTGTTGCTGATGATTTCAAAATAAAAAGGGTTTAAAATGATGAAAATGTTTTCTTCTAGAAAATCTGTATTGATGTAAAAGTCTGAGTTTTGTGGTTTAAAAGAGTGATAAAACTGTTTTGGGGTTGTGCTGATTTGTCAAAAGAAACAGTTTGAAATGTGTTGAAGTCTCAGGAAAATTTCACTGATTTCAAAGGTGTATTCGAATACAACATGAGTGTATCCGAATACAACCTGCCAAGCTTCTGTTTTACTCAAGTTTTCAAACTTGTATTCGAATACAGGCCCCTGTATTCGAATACAGAGGAAGGATTTTGCTTCTGACTTAGCATTTGTATTCGACTACGACTCTGTCGTATTCGAATACAGAAGTAAGATTTTAACACTGTATTTGCATCTGTATTCGACTACGACAGTCTCGTATTCGAATACAGGATGCTGACTTTCACAATTTTTGCTTCTGTATTCGAATACAAGGGAGCTGTATTCGAATACAGATGCGGGTTTTTCCAGAAACTCTAGTTTTAGCTTCGGTATTCGAATACAAGGAAGTTGTATTCGAATACAGATTTGTGTTTTTCAAAAAATCAAGTTTTAAACACTGCCATGGGAACTTTAAAGAGATGGAAAACATTGGAGAGGTTTGAAATGATTTAAAATGGAGTTTTTTGAAATAGATTTGAAGAATAGATGATGGAGTACTTGAAAACCTTAAATGAAATTGGGGAAATGCTGAATTTACACATGTTTTGTCTTATGTATTCTACTACAGGTATGTTGTATTCAAATACAGGGTGTTGAAATTGAAATTTTCAGCTTCTGTATTCGAATAGAAGGGGTTTGTATTCGAATACAGATTCGTGTTTCCCAGAAATTCAAAGTTTTAAACATTGTTTTATGAACCATAAGTGTAGGGGATCATTTAAGAAGGTTTGTGATGATTTAAAATGGAATTTTGTGATAGTTTGAAGTGGTGGTGATGAAGTTTTTGAGACTTTACTGATATAGTGAAAAATACTGATTTTTACACTGTGACAGCCTCTGTATTCGAATACAAGAAGGCTTTATTCGAATATAGAGTGTAATTCTGCACTGTTTTTGGCTTCTGTATTCGAATACAGATTTGTATTTTCCAGAAAACTCAGTTTTAAATACTTTTTTATGAATTTTAAGAGTTTGGGAAACATTGGAAAGACTTAAGATCATTAAGTATGGAATTTGTGAGATAATGTGAAGTGTTAGTGATTACTTGACTGTTTAATCATGGTTGTGATGATGATGATATTATTTGTGTTGAGATGTTTTGAAAAATGATGGAAAGGTTGAATTTTCCTGATAATGCATACTGTTTCAGTGATGAGAAAACACTGCATATTCATACATTGCACAGTAAAGTGGTACCAGCGATGGGCCACAGAGTAATGCGTAAACGTGCTGATCTGTTGAGCGATTGCACGAGTGCTGGTCTATTGAGCGACTACACTGGTACTGGACCGTTGAGCGTCTATACCCTGAAATGCGCAACCACATGCTGATCTGTTGAGCGATTGTACCTTGGTATATGTCAAACGTGCTGGTCTGTTGAGCGACTGCACGAGTGCTGGTCTGTTGAGCGACTGCACTGGTGCTGATCTGTTGAGTGATTGCACCCTGGTCTTGAGCGCCGTTAAAGTCAAACATATTGTGCTGGTCTGTTGAGCGACTGCTCCTTGGTAATTCCAAGAAATTGTATGCATGAGCATATACATATTGCATTGGGGGATTGACCGGTGGGTGACGATGTGGTTACATGATGATGGTTGGAAATTGATGTGTATAAGTACTTCTTGAAATCTGAATTTCTCATAAATGATTGTACTTATGACATATTTTTCATCATTGTTATATGATATGCCATGAATATATTTGTTGCTGTGAGATATATGCTATTTGATTATTTGTTAATTTCTGTCGGTGACCCTTTACTATTATATGTGGAATTTGGGCTTTGCCTCAGATGCCCCCCAAACCATGCAACCCGTGGGACCCGAGACGACGGAAACGTCGCTCGACTTCATTGATCGTTCCATGCCTACTGCTTGGATTTACGACCCCACCTCAAGCAGGGTACATATACGGGGCGATTGACAAGGACTTGTAGGACCAATGGAGTGGTGCATTACGTGGAGCACAACTATGAGAGGATTGACTTTCCTGTGCCTTCTCGTTTGATATTGGAGGCACACGGAATTTTTGATGATGCGGAGGAGCCAGCTAGAGGGGTCGAGACGGAGACCACCTTAGGAGTGGTGAATCCTAACCCGGTGATTGGTGGGGATGTACGTGATTCTGAGGCAGAAGAGAAGAACGAAGAGCCGAAGCCAGTAGCAGCTGATATTCCGGGTCCGTCTAGGATATCTGATGATTATTATGAGATTCCGGCACCACCGAAGCGACCGAGACTGTTTATTGATCTGACTTCGGAGGAGACTGATCCCTCTCTATATGATGAGGAGGAGGAGGAGGAGGTTACATCAAGGCGAGCGGCGGAGTTGGATGAGACTTGTTTGGGATGCGGAGGAAATCTGTGCTACTGTAGCTTTAGTGGATGATCGGTTAGATTTGATGTATAGGATTTTGGGCTGGAAAATGTAATTTTGTTTTATTTTGGAAATTATTGTACTACTTTTCCGCTACATTGTTCTGCACTATGATATTTTCAATTGGGATGTTATGACAGTAATCTTTTGAGATGTATTGATGTTTGTCATTAAATTTCCAGAATTAAGTACTTAGTGATATTACGATGAAGTTATTTAATTACGTTCATCGATGAAATTACGAAGTATCATTTTATGAAATGAATTAGTGAAAACTTTATTTTAATTCTTTATGAATTAAATCTGGAAAATTCTTTTACTTAATAATTTTATTTATTGTAAAAAAAATAAAAAAAATACACTCGCGTTGTGTTTTAAACTCGGGGTGTTACAATTGTGGTATCAGAGCATTTGGTTAAAGTTTGTGTTAAAGCTCTGATTTAAAGTATTTGTTTTGAGTTATTAGCTGATCATTTATATGGATGCACGTTCACGGTGTTCAGTGACCATAAAAGTTTGAAGTATCTGTTCGATTAGAAGGAATTGAACATGCGTCAGAGGAGATGGATGGAAACTCTCAAAGATTTTGATTTTTCATTGCAGTACCACCCTGGGAAAGCCAATGTGGTGGCTGATGCATTGAGTCGGAAAAGTGTATCAGTGTCTTCAATGATAATGGTCAGACAACAAGAGTTGTGGGAAGCATTTAGAGATCTACACTTGGACGTAGAGTTTGCACCAGAAATTTTAAAGTGTGGAATGATAACAATTTTGAGTTGTCTACTTGAGGATATTGCGAACTGGGAAGATGAAGCATTAATCCAAGAAAAGAGGAACTTGATAATGCAAGGAGGGACAACTGAGTTCAGGGTCGGACCAGATAATGTTCTGAGATGTAATGGAAGAGTATGTGTACCGGAAGTTGCGGATATGAGAAGAACGATTTTGGAAGAGGCTCATAAGAGTAAGTTGAGTATTCATACTGGAGCAACCAAGATGTACCAGGACTTAAGACAGAATTACTGGTGGCTAGGAATGAAGAGGGACGTAGCGGAGTACGTATCGGCTTGTTTAACTTGTCAGAAAGCGAAAGTGGAACACCAACGACCTGCCGGAATGCTACAACCTTTGGATATACCGGAATGGAAGTGGGATAGCATTTCCATGGATTTCATAACTGGATTGCCCAAGACAAGGAAGAAGAATGATTCGATTTGGGTAATAGTGGATCGATTGACAAAGTCCGCACATTTCCTACCGGTAAGGACCACAGATAAAGTAGATAAGCTGACGGAAATATACATTGCTGAGATTGTAAGGTTACACGGAGTTCCATCGAGTATAGTATCGGATCGTGACCCAAAGTTCACATCTCATTTTTGGGGTGCACTGCATGAAGCATTGGGAACGAAACTAAAATTGACTTCCGCTTATCATCCACAAACAGACGGACAGATGGAGAGGACAAATCAGTCCTTGGAAGATCTATTAAGAGCATGTGTGTTGGATGACAGACGAAACTGGGATGAGGTGTTGCCATTAATTGAGTTTACTTACAACAACAATTTTCAAGAAAGTATTGGAATGGCACCCTATGAGGCTTTGTATGGACGCAAGTGTCAGACGCCTTTATGCTGGTATAAGGACGGGGAAAGTATGATTGTTGGACCTGAGATGGTGGAACAGACCACATAGAAAATCAAGAGGATACAAGAGAAAAAGAAGATTTCGCAAGATCGTCAGAAGAGTTATGCGGACAAGCGTCGCAGACCTTTGGAATTCGAGCAGGGTGATCATGTATTTCTAAGGGTCACGCCTACAACTGGTGTTGACAGAGCTATTAAGTCAAGAAAGTTGACTCCGAAATTTATTGGACCATACCAGATTACTGCACGAATTGGACCATTGGCTTATCGGATTGCTTTACCTCCTATACTGTCGAATATTCACGACGTATTTCACGTGTCGTAGTTAAGGAAATACATTGCAGACCCGTCACATGTGATCGAACCAGATACAATTCAGCTGAAGGATAACCATCCATTTGAAGTATTCCCCGTAAGGATTGAAGACAGGAAGATTAAACAGTTGAGGAACAAGGAAGTCCCACTAGTCAAAGTGATTTGGAATCCGACTACTGGAGATGCGACTTGGGAACTGGAGAGTAAGATGAGGGAACAATATCCTCAGTTGTTTATCGACATGTAGTTTCAAGGACGAAACTAATTTAAGGGGGGTAGTAACGTAAGACCCTTAATTTTTAATTAAATTATGGAATTAATTTTAAGTGTATTTTGGGGATATTTGTAAAATATTTAATATATGTATGTTTTGAGTAAATATATATAAATATTTATTTTGGAAGATGAATTAAGATTTTTGGATTAAGAATAAATTAATTTAATTACGAGTAATTAAATTAACGGACAGTTAATTAAGGGATTAGCGGCTAATTGCGACAAGACTGGTTAAGTGCTGAGGATCAGACAAGTGTCGGGTGAGGTGGCACCCACACAAGCCTATAAATAGGAGTGAGAAGGATGGGTGAAATCAGAACACCATTTCTCCTCCCTCACTGCCCATACTGCATGTAACAATACCCCTTCCCTCGCATTCTGTTTTTCTGATTCTAGCATGTTAAGAAAAAGAGAAAAGAGGGAGTTCCTCAAAAGTGCCATTACTTGAAAATCTAAGCACCAAACCAGAAAACCCCCAGTACAAAAGTTATTCCCCTCATCATTCCGAAGCTAGAGAACCCAGTTTCGTAGCAGCAAACGCAGACGTGAGCTTTGCCGATTTTTGACGCGTAAACGGGAACGAAAACAGCAACGAGAGAAGTAGCAGAAACGCAACAAGGGTAAGGGCACCTTCCATTTTCTACTTGCATTAGGGCTGTAAATGCATAACTATCATGACATTACTGATGTTTTCATCATTGTTTTAGAAAGAAAACTGTTTTGCAATGACATTTTGAAAGAAATGAAGAAAATGCATTATGTTGGTGGTTTTAATAATCTGTGATGTGTGCTGTTCTGGTTGTTGCTTCAAGGCTGTTTTGTTCATGTGGGAAAGTTGAAAAATGTCTTACATATTATCTGAAGATGATTAAAATGCATATTTTCAAAACTGTTGTGCTGGTTGTATAAAATGCGAAAATACACTCTATTGGTGTTTTGGTGTATGTGATGCTTGCTGTTGGGCTGAAATGTACTAATGTTGTTCTGTCTGTGTGAAAAAGCTAGAATGCTTTGCATGTTATTCTGTTTGTGTGAGAAAGTTGGAAATGCTTTGCATCTGTTTGAGAAATGATCAGAATGTAAATGGTTAAAAATGTCTTTTGCTGTGATTGACATTCTGTTTGAATGGTTTGAGAAAAACTGTGATGAATGATCTGGTGTTGCTGATGTTTTCAAAAGAAAATGTATTTTAAATGATGAAAGTGTTTTTCTGGAAAAGTTGCATTGATGAAAATGCATGAGTTTTGTGGATTAAAAGAGTGATAAAACTGTTTTGGGGTTGTGCTGGTTTTTCAAGGGTAAAAGTTTGAAAATGTGTTGTAGTTTTCAGGAAAGGTTCACTGAATTCGAAGCTGTATTCGAATACAACCTGCCAAGGTTTTGTTTTACTCAAGTTTTCAAACTTGTATTCGAATACGGGCCTCGGTATTCGAATACAGAGGAAGGGTTTTTGCTTCTGACTTAGCATCTGTATTCGACAGGGTGTTGAAATTGCAATTTTCAGCTTCTGTATTCGAATACAAGGGGTCTGTATTCGAATACATATTCGTGTTTTTCAGAAAATCAAAGTTTTAAACATTGTTTATAAACTTTAAGTGTTGGGGAGTATTTGGGAAGGTTTTGTGACAAATTAAAATGGAGTTTTGTGTTAATTTGAAGTGGTAATGATGAAGCTTTTGAGACTTCTCCTGAAGTTGTGAAAATACTGATTTTTACACTGTGACAGCCTCTATATTCGAATACAAAAAGGTTGTATTCGAATACAGAGTGTTGATTCTGCACTGATTTGGCTTATGTATTTGAATACAAGGAAGCTGTATTCGAATATAGATTCGTATTTTCCAGAAATCTCAGTTTTAGACACTGTTTTATAAATTTTAATAGTTGGGGGAAAGACTTGTGATAATTAAGAATGGAATTGTGAGATAATGCAAAATGTTAATGATTGCTTGACTTTTTAATCATGGTTGTGATGATGATGATATTGACTGTGTTAAGATGTTTTGAAAAATGATGGAAAGGTTGAATTTTCCTGATAATGCATACTGTTTCAGTGAAGAGAAAACACTGCATATTCATACATTGCATAGTCAAGTGGTACCCGCGATGGGCCACAGAGTAATGCGTAAACATGCTGATTTGTTAAGCGATTGCATGAGTGCTAGTCTGTTGAGCGACTGCACTAGTACTGATCTATTGAGCGATTGTACCCTGAAATGCGCAAAAACGTGCTGATCTGTTGAGCGATTGTACTTGAGTATAAGTCAAACGTGCTGGTCTGTTGAGCGACTGCACGAGTGCTGGTCTGTTGAGCGACTGCACGAGTGCTGGTCTGTTGAGCGACTGCACTGGTGCTGATCTGTTGAGCGATTACACCCTGGTCTTGAGGGTCGTTAAAGTCAAACATATTTAAAATGTGCTGGTCTGTTGAGCGACTGCACCTTGGTAATTCCAAGAAAATGTATACATGAGCATATACATATTGCATTGGGGGATTGACCGGTGGGTCACGATTTGGTTATATGATGATGGTTGGAAATTGATGTGTGTGAGTACTTTATGAAATTTGATTTTCTGATAAATGATTGTGATTGTTGAAGTGTTGGCTGTACTCACCACATATTTTTCATAATAATAGGTTGCTGTTTTGAAAAGGTATATAGGTCATGAAATTTCAAATGAGCATCCTAAATTTTCATCATTGTCATATATTATACCATGAGTGTATTTGTTCTGTGATACAAATGCTATGTGTATATTTGTTAATTTCGGTCGGTGACCCTTTTCTTTTATATGTGGAATTTGGGCTTTGCCCTCACATGCCCCCCAAACCCATAACACCCGTGGGTCCCGAGACGACGGAAACGTCGCTCGACTTCATTGATCGTTCCGTGCCTACTGCTTGGGTATACGACCGCATCTCAGGCAGGGCTACGTACACGGGGAGATTGAAGAGGACCTGTAGGACCAATGGAGTGGTGTACTACGTGGAGCACAGCTATGCGAGGATTGATTTTCCTGTGCCTTCCTGTTTGTTATTGGAGGCGCACGGAATTTTTGATGATGCGGAGGAGCCAACTAGAGGGGTTGAGACGGAAGCAACCGTAGGAGTGGTGACTCCTAACCCGGTGTTTGGTGGGGATGTACGCGATTCTGAGGCAGAAGAGAAGAACGAAGAGCCGAAGCCAGTAGCAGCTGATATTCCGGGTCCGTCTAGGATATCCGATGATTGTTGTGAGATTCCGGCACCGCCGAAACGACCTAGATTATGCATTGATCTGACTTCGGAGGAGACTGATCCCTTTCTGTATGATGGGGAGGAGGAGGTTACATCGAGGCGAGCGGCGGAGTTGGATGAGACTTGTTTGGGATGCGGAGGAAATCCGTGCTACTGTAGCTTTAGTGCATGATCGGTTAGATTTGATGTATAGGATTTTGAGCTGGAAAAAAATGTAATTTTTTTTATTTTGGAAATTATTGTACTACTTTTCCGCTAAACTATTCCGCACTCTGATATTTTCATTTGGAATGTGATGACATTATTATCTTGTGAAAATGTCTTAATGTTTATTATTAAATTTCCAGAATTAAGTACTTAGTGATATTACGATGAAGTTATTTTATTACGTTCATCGATTAATCTACGACGTACCATTTTATGAAATGAATTAAAGGAAAATTTATTTCAATTCTTTTGAAGTAATAAATTGGAAAATCATTTTAATTATTTATTAAAAAAAAAATACACTCGCGCTGTGTTTTAAACTCGGGGTGTTACAGGTTCAATCAAACTCAAAAAACCAAAATGTATGAAAACTTTTTTATTCCGGAATGCAAGATTGAAAAATGTAAAACCAAATGTTCATAGTGTAAAAAACTTGGACATTTGGAATTTGCTTGCTACTTCAAAAAACGGGATGAAAAGATTAAGAGCAGAAGGATGTTTAAAAGAAAAGAAAGTACTGCAAATAGAGAACAAATTTTGAAAAAACTGCAAAAGGAAGAACGTTCTCCAGACTGTTCTCAAAACGGAGAAAGTTCCAAAATAAAAACTGAACTTTCTCCAGAAAGTTTGAAAAAAGGAGAACGATCTGGAACCTTTACAAAATCAAGATTCAAACCTTCCAAAACTCAAAATTCAAAATCAATACCAAGACCAACAGTTAAATGCTCCTATTGTCTTAAATTTGGTCATCAAGAGTCAACATGTTATTTTAAAAAGAAAGAAATTATTAAGACTAACTCTCAAGGACCCAAGACAATGTGGGTACCTAAAGTGAATGAAAACTCTTATCCAGGCTGGATTTCAAAGTGCCAAGAGAAAGCCTTGGTTCTTGGACAGTGGCTGTTCAAGACACATGACAGGTGATAAAAACTGTTTCATGTCCTTCATTAAAAAGGATGGAGGATCAGTTACTTTTGGCAAGAACAATCAAGCTCAGATCAAAGGTAAAGGAACTATTGGTAAGGCAAACTCTGCTCAAATAACTGATGTTCAATACGTTGAAGGTTTGAAACATAATCTTCTAAGTATAAGTCAGTTATGTGACAATGGTTTTGAAGTTATTTTCAAACCAAGAGTATGCAAAGTAAGAAAAACAGATTATGGAGATGTGTTATTTTCTGGAAATAGAAAGAAAAATCGATATGTCCTATATCTTGATGAATTACCAGATGAATCCTGTTTTATGTCAATCGATAAAGATAAATGGATATGGCATAAAAGGGCTGGACATATAAGTATGAAAACAATTTCAAAAATCTCTAAACTAGATCTTGTTAGAGGATTGCCCAAACTGAATTTTGACAAAAATAGAATTTGTGAAGCTTGTGCAAAAGGAAAGCAAGTCAAGAGTAGTTTTCATTCAAAAGATTTTATATCTACAAACAGAGCTCTTGAATTACTACACATGGAACTCTTTGGGCCAATTAAAACAACAAGTCTAGGAGGAATGAAATATGATTTTGTTATTGTTGATGATTTCTCTAGATACACTTGGGTATTGTTTTTAAAAAATAAGGATCATGCATTTGATGAATTTAAAACATTTTGCAAAAAGGTACAGAATGAAAAAGAATCCAGCATCATCTCTGTAAGAAGTGATCATGGAGGAGAGTTCATAAATGCCTCTTTTAAAAACTTCTTTGATGAACTTGACATTTCTCACAATCTATCTTGTGCAAGAACTCCACAACAGAATGGAGTTGATGAACGAAAAAATAGAACACTTCAAGAAATGGCAAGAACAATCTTAGAAGGATCAAATGTTGAAAGATACTTTTGGGCAGAAGCCATTAACACTTCTTGCTACATTTTAAATCGTGTATCTATTAGAAAAATCATTAACAAAACTCCTTATGAAATCTGGAGGAATAGAAAACCAAACATTTCATATTTTCACATTTTTGGATGTTATTGTTATATTTTAAACAAAAAAAATGTCCTTGGAAAGTTTAATGCAAAATCAAACAAAGCAATATTTTTGGGATATGCAACTGACTCCAAGGGATATCGAGTCTTTAATCTGAGAACCAAGGTTGTTGAAATCAGTATACACGTATTATTTGATGAGTTTGATGATTTGGATGTAAGTAAAAGAGATGAAGAACTGGTGTGCAGCAACAGAATGTTGTGCAGGAAACCGAGATTGATAAACAATCTCCGTTTCATTCTCCACCAAAAAGCTGGAGAACAATTGAAGGACATCCTCAAACTCAAATAATTGGAGAAACTGCTGATGGAATTCGAACAAGAAGATCATTCAAGAATAACAAATGCAGCATGGCAATGATATCCCAGATTAAACCCAAATCCATTAAAGAAGCAATAATAGATCAATCTTGGATAGAAGCCATGAAAGAAGAATTGCTTCAGTTTGAGAAAAATGAAGTCTGGACTTTGGTCCCTGATCCAAAAGATCAAACTGTCATTGGTACAAGATGGGTTTTCAGAAACAAACTCAATGAAGAAGGCAAGGTTATTCGCAACAACGCAAGGCTGGTCGCGCAAGGATATAATCAACAGGAAGGTATTGATTACGATGAAACGTTTGCCCCTGTTGCAAGGTTAGAAGCTATTCGTATACTTCTTGCATATGCATCTCATAAGCGTGTTAAATTATTTCAAATGGATGTTAAAAGTGCTTTTTTAAATGGCTTTTTAAATGAACAAGTTTATGTGAAACAACCTCTTGGCTTTGAGGATCAATCAAAACCAAACCATATTTTTAAACTTACCAAAGCTCTCTATGGTCTGAAACAAGCACCAAGAGCTTGGTATGAAACATTAAGTTCATTCTTAATCAAAAATGGATTTTCCAGAGGAAACATTGACACTACACTTTTCAAGAAAAATGATAAAAATGATTTACTCATAGTTCAAGTGTATGTTGATGATATAATCTTTGGTTCAACCAATGAAAAAATGTGTGATGCTTTTTCAAAACTTATGCAAAGTGAATTTGAAATGAGCATGATGGGGGAGTTGAGATACTTTCTTGGTTTACAAATCAAGTAGTATGATGATGGCATTTTTATTTGTCAAGAAAAGTATACGAAAGACCTCTTAACTAAACATAAAATGAATGAAGCCAAAATCATGACTACTCCCATGCATCCATCTTCTTCATTGGACAAAGATGAAAATGGAAAATCTGTCTCTGAAAAAGAGTATATATGAATGATAGGTTCTTTGTTATATCTAACTGCGAGTAGGCCTGATATTGTATTCGCAGTAGGATTATGTGCTGGATTTCAATCTGCACCCAAAGAATCACATTTAACAGCAGTAAAACGCATTTTTAGATATCTTGTTGGTACTACTGATCTTGGCCTTTGGTATAGAAAATGTTCACATTTTGATCTTGTAGCCTATTGCGATGCTGATTACGCTGGAGATAAAACTGAACGTAAAAGCACAAGTGGAGCATGTCAGTTTCTGGGTGAAGCATTGATAAGCTGGTCTTGCAGGAAACAAAACACAATAGCCTTATCAACCACCGAAGCTGAATATGTTTCAGCATCAAACTGCTGCTCACAAGTAATTTGGATTAAAAATCAACTTGAAGACTTCTCTATAAGTTACTCAAGTATTCCAATTTATTGTGATAATACTAGTGCTATTAATTTATCTAAAAATCCCATTCAGCACTCACGATCAAAACACATTGCAATAAAACATCATTTTATTCGTGATCATGTAAGCAAGAAAAACATTGAATTAATCTTTGTTGATACCCAAAATCAGCTTGCTGATATATTTACAAAGCCTCTAGTTGAGGATAGTTTTAATTCAATTAAGGAAAGACTGAAAATCATGAGAAATCCATAGAAATCTCATTAAAATTCTGCTTCTGCAGAAAACGGAGAACGTTTATCAATCTCCGTTTATCAGTCAACTTTCTCCGTTTGAGAAAACAACTTTCTCCTCTGTGTGTCACTTCTTCTCTGCGCAGGCAAAAGGAAAAGGGGAGTCTTGGCATTTAATGTTCTTGTCCCCTGCCTCCAAAAAGACGCCCTGACACACTATCAAAGTGAGGCGTTGCATCTTCTCAATCGTCCTTCCCTAGGTTTCACTCATCATTACTTATTTCCTTCTAAATAAGCAATTCTGCCTCTGAAAGTTTCTCACGAACCCTTCGAAATCCTTCCCTTCATCTTCTTCTAAACCTTTCTTCCTTTCTAAAAAAACTCCAATGGCCAGAACAAAATCCAGTGCTCGTAAAAATGCATATGTTGAATCACCACCACCACCACCTTCTTCTCCGTTCCAAAATCGCTCACCTTCTCCTCCACCCAGACCATCTCCTATTAAAATGCCCTTCTCTTCATCAGAATCTTCATCTTCATCATCAAGGGAATCAAGCCCTATCCCTCTCCCTCTTAAACCACTCGCAACGATTTTCCCTTCTTCTCACTCTCAATCTGTACGAAACACTGCTCAAGTTCCACCACACTTGAGAAATACAACTAAACCCCCAAAACGAAGGTCTATGAGAGTTCTCGCAGGAATAGGGATATCTAAACCTAAAAATAATGATTCTCCCATGTTCATAATCTCTGACTCTGATGAGGAAGAAATTGATGTTCCTCCATCCAATACCCCTCTAGCAACCTCTCAGCAAAAGACACCCCCAACACAGAGGCAAGCTATGTCTTCTGAACCTTCATTTACAACTCCTCCTAACCAGAAGAGGAAGAATATAAATGAAATCGTCTATCCATCAAAACCATCTCAACCCCCTTCAAAAGCAACGAAGAAGAAATCCACCATAACCCTATCTCAATTTCTTACCAAAAAGAAATTAAAAAACCCTCAGAGAAGCAAATCAAGAGCTCCAAAACAGACCAGACAGAAGCTTCTCCTTCTAATGAAAGAACTCCATAACGTTCATCAATACTTGAACGTTCTCCATTTTTGGAACCATCTCCTTCTACCCCCCAAAATACTTCTTTTGCCCCCCAAAATGCTCCTTCTGCCCCCAAACGCTCCTTCTGCCCCCAAACTTCTCCTTCTGCCCCCCAAAATTCTCCTTCTGCTCCTCCAAACTCTCCACCCCACAACACCAACAACATTCCTCTGATTCCCTCCTCTGCATCTAAACTATTCGAAGAGAAATGGGCTCAACACCCTATTGGAGTGGGAAGAGTTGGCATGTTTGACAACCGGATTGTTGATGGAAACGCTGTAAAACATCACACTGATGTTTTAGGCTGGACATCCTTTCTTCAGATATCTGAATGTTATTACCCAGATGTCATCAGGGCTTTCTACTATCAAGCAAAGACTTTCTCTGATAAGTCCCTGATCATAAGCCTAACCCCAGAATCCCTGGCTTCTATTCTGAACCTTCCTACTGAAGGCCCTGCTATTTATGGAGATAAATGGTATGGAGCTTTAAATCTGAACAAGACAGAGGTCCTCTCTGATCTTTTCCAAGAAGGGTCTACGCGTCAACTCAACCTTCCTCAAACCCCTTCCAAAAATCTTTAACAGCATCAGCCACCATACCATACTTCCTCACTGTGGAAGTCATGAGTATGTATCTGACAATGATGCCCTAACAATCCATCATCTCCTAAACTGCAAGCATTTCAACCTTCCCCACATCATCATCCATCACATGATAGCTGCAGCAAATAAGGATTACAGGAAAAACATTATACCTTATGGGATGATTCTGACCAGAATCTTCAGGTACTTTCAAATCCCTCTCAGTAATGAGAAGAGTCTAATCAAAATCTCCAGGTTTTCTTCAAAGAATATTTCTCACATGAAGAAAACTTCTTCTGAGACAAGTGCTCCTTCATCTTTCTTTCCCACCTTCGCTGAAAAGGAAGCGCTCCTCAAGGAGAAGAACTGCTGCTCCAGCTCCAACCCCAGCCTCACCACAGCCCTCTCAAGAACTTCATGAAGCAGCAGGAACTGCTCAAGAATGTTGAGCTGAAAACCGAGAAAGTTCACTTGCCCAACCAAACCTTCCCCACACTTTCTCCGTTTTTCCCCAACCTTCAACCTTGTCCTCCACAGACTTTCTCCATTACCTCCATTCACCCATTGATGACATGTGCACCCTCCTTCCAGATCAGCACGTCTCCTCCATGTCACCGTTATTCATTTCCCCCCAGAAAACCCATCCCTCACTCTTTGGGATAAGTCAATTCTTGATTTTTTCTGGTACATCTGCCTCCACTCCTCCAACTTCCACTCATCCTGCTTCTACTATGCCTCCTCCTCCTCCTCCTCCACCAAAGGAACCTACAAACTCTGAGATCATGGCTGCCCTTCAAACCTTTATGGCACGCCAGACTCAACAGGATTTAGAGTCCACCCTCCTGCGCACATGGATGACAGAACAACTTGCTCCAAAGCTTGGACTTGTTCCTCCTCCTGTTCATCCTTCTCCTTCTCCTCAACCTGTTGCTGATCCTGCCAAATCCTCTTCTTAAGAAGGATCTTCACCATCGTTGGCATCTTAGGATCTTTTTCTCCTACCTTTTTGTTATGACAAAGGGGGAGAATTAATTTGAAGATTTTAGATTAAGTTTAAGCTTTTTAAATTAGATAGAAGTCCTTTTGTATATGGTACTTATGTATATCTTCTGACTTAATCTCACTGTGTAATTATCAATTGATATCATCTAATGAAAAGTCTTTATTATGAATCTATTTTTTATGGATTGATTTATCTCTTGAATTTACATGATTTATCTTATGTCAAAATTAAATCACTGCACAAATTGAGGGGGAGCTTTCAAGCTCTTTCAAAATTAGAATCAAAATTAAAATCTAAATTAACATGTTTGTCATCATCAGAAAGGGGGAGATTGTTAAGACAAACTCTCATTTTTAAAGTTTTGATGAAAATAAACAAAGGTTAATTAAAGATTGTTAATTATGATTCTAAATGTATTGTTAATTTAACCTGTGCTTTTGAGTGTGTTAATTCAAAGATAGGTTTCAAAAGAATCAAAGAAAACAGCATAAACAAAGGCAGAGAACATTCTTCACACATTCTGGAAAACAGAGAATGTTCGCCAGGCTGTGACAGCATAAAGACCAAACTTTCTCCATCACTTAATTGAAGTTATTGTCTCTGGTATTTACATCAGTATTAAGAGTACATGACAAGGAACAGATGTGATCAATTACAATCAAAAGAAACCATTTGAATCACAAAGAAAAAAGGCCATGAATCAAGCTGCCCAAGCAGAAATTGAACACTCTCCAGTTCTGCTGTCAAGACTGATAAACAATCTTGACAATGTAGAATGCATCAAGAAAGCTTCCAGTATGTTCAGAAATCAGTCCAGATTGATTATCAATCTCCAGGAAATCCAAAAGCTAAAGCTCCAGATTGATCATCAATCTCCAGCAACTACACTACAGTTTTCTGCAACAACATTCTGTGATCATTTTCAATCTGTTTTAAATGATCCAAAGCTTCAGTTCAAGCCAGCAATATTATCACTTATCAGAAGCATTAAAGGATCATTAATTACTCAAGAAAATTTGATTCAAAACGCAAC
Organism: Cicer cuneatum; assembly: GCA_037974295.1. NCBI lineage: Eukaryota > Viridiplantae > Streptophyta > Magnoliopsida > Fabales > Fabaceae > Cicer > Cicer cuneatum. Next base: position 31,863,142 of record JBBPBO010001984.1, on the reverse strand, counting down.
ACACAACCCAGTCTGAACAGAAAATAAAAATAGTCAAAAGTTGGATTATTTTTATTTAGAAATAATGCCTCTGGTCAAGCCTGACAAGGGCACTATCAACGGCTCTATTGAACTCCATTAAATGCTCTCAAGCCTATAAAAGAAAGGCCACAGCTCAAGGAAAACGCAGAAGTAACAAGTCTCTCAAAATCATTCACATTTACATACTTGAAATTCTCCAAATCACTTACAAGAATCAGTTTGATTAAATTCATTTTACTCTGATACATTATACTGATTTCTGTGTAAAGAATCGAATCTCAAACAAGAGTTGAGACATCTCAGATTCTAAACAATCTCTTCATTATTGTAAAACTCAAACTATAAGAGTTAAGTATAGTTTGGGGTAGATTGTAAGAAATCCTATCAAGGTTGATAGGTGATTTGATTAATCTCTTTCTGGGTGGAATTAGATTAAGTTCTGTAAACAAAGATCAAGGTTGATCTAGGCTAGGTGCTGTAAAACCAAGAAGGTTCTTGTTTTAAACACTTAGTGGAAAATCTCACAATTGTGAGGACTGGACGTAGCCCAAGTTGGGTGAACCAGGATACATCTGTGTGTGGTATTTCTTATCCTTAATCTCTTTATTAAGTTTGATTGTTTTTCAAAGATTAAAATACAAAACTGTTTTTCTATTTTACACACTAATCTGAACGTTCTCCGTTTTATGATAAAACAAAGAACGTTCTCCATTTTTCTACTTCCTTAACCAAGAACTTTCTTGAGTTCAAAACTGAAGATTTTCAGGAAATTTTAAAAAGGGAGATTTAAAATTCAAACCCCCTTCCTTGTAAATCAATTTTGCTACTTCAACTGCCCCATCTCTCCTACTTGTCCTCACCACCCTCCCTGTATATGTAGCCTTACTTGAGATGGGGTCGTATACCCAAGCAGTCGGTAAATGTCGATCAGGGAAGTCTAACGACGTCTCTGTCGTTAGGGTAACAGTCGGTGGAATGAACTCGGGTATCATCTAAGGGCAAAGCCAAAATTCCACAATAATGTAAAAGGTCACGAACTGAAATTAACATTTAACAATTTATCATAAACACAAACAGTAAACACTTAGCAATTACTGCATGATAACAAACAATAACAGAGCATGTATATACATATATCATATCATCGCAAACATGACTCGTGTGCCAAGTGTAAGACCCTTAATTTTTAATTAAAATTATGGAATTAATTTTAAGTGTATTTTGGGGATATTTGTAAAATATTTAATATATGTATGTTTTGAGTGAATATATATATATATATATAAATATTTATTTTGGAAGATGAATTAAAATTATTGGATGAAGAATAAATTAATTTAATTACGAGTAATTAAATTAACGGACAGTTAATTTAGGGATTAGCGACTAATTGCGGCGAGATTGGGTAAGTGTTGAGGATAAAACAAGTGTCGGGTGAGGTGGCACCACACAAGCCTATAAATAGGAGTGAGAAGGATGGGTGAAACCAGAACACCATTCCTCCTTCCTCACTGCCCATACTGCATGTAATAGTATCCCTTCCCTCCCATTCTGTTTTCTTTTTTTTAGTTCACGATTTCAAAAAGAAAAGAGGGAGTTCCTCCAAAGTGTAATTACTTGGAAATCCAAGCACCAAACCAGAAAACCCCCAGTACAAAAGTTATTCCTCTCATCATTCCGGAGCTAGAGAACCCAGTTTCGTAGCGGCAGTTTCACCGATTTTTTACGCGTAAACGGGAACGAAAACAGAAACGTGAGCAGAAGCAGAAACGCAACAAGGGTAAGGGCACCTTCCACTTTCTAGATGCATTAAGGCTGTAAGTGTATAACTGTCTTGGCATTACTGGTGGTTTCATTATTGTTTTTGAAGAAAAACTGTTTTACCTGTTGATTAGAAGTGATGAAAAATGCATTCTATGATGTTTTAAAAGTTCTGTGATGATTGTTGTTTGGACTGAATGCCTTAAAGTTGATTTGTTTATGTGGGGAAATTGAAAAATGTCTTGCATGTTATTTTGAAGATGGTTTAAATGCATGTTCATAAGTCTTCTTGAATGTTGTTATAAAATGCGAAAATGCATTCTGTTGGCATTTTGCTGCTATGTGATGCTTGCTGTTTGACTGAATGTGTTAACGTTATTCTGATGTTTGAGAAAGCTAAAATGCTTTGCATGTTGTTCTGATGTTTGAGAAAGCTGAAATGCTTTGCATGTTGTTCTTATGTTTGAGAAAGCTGAAATGCTTGCATGATGTTCTGATGGTTTGAGAAAGCTAAAATGCTTTGCATGCTGTTCTGTTGATGAAAATCTGGTGTTGCTGATGATTTCAAAATAAAAAGGGTTAAAAATGATGAAAGTGTTTTCTTCTGGAAAATCTGTATTGATGTAAAAGTCTGAGTTTTGTGGTTTAAAAAAGTGATAAAACTGTTTTGGGGTTGTGCTGATTTATCAAAAGAAACAGTTTGAAATGTGTTGAAGTCTCAGGAAAATTTCACTGATTTCGAATGTGTATTCGAATACAACATGAGTGTATTCAAATACAACCTGCCAAGCTTCTGTTTTACTCAAGTTTTCAAACTTGCATTCGAATACAGGCCCCTGTATTCGAATACAAAGGAAGGATTTTGCTTCTAACTTAGCATCTGTATTCGACTACGACTCTGTCGTTTTCGAATATAGAAGTGAGATTTTAACACTGTATTCGCATCTGTATTCGACTACGACAGTCTCGTATTCGAATACAGGATGCTGACTTTCACAATTTTTGCTTATGTATTCGAATACAAGGGGGCTGTATTCGAATACAGATGCGGGTTTTTCCAGAAACTCAAGTTTTAGCTTCTGTATTCGAATACAAGGAAGTTGTATTCGAATACAGATTTTTATTTTTCAGAAAATCAAGTTTTAAACACTGCCATGGGAACTTTAAAGAGTTGGAAAACATTGGAGAGGTTTGAAATGATTTAAAATGGAGTTTTTTGAAATAGATATGAAGAAGAGATGATGGAGTACTTGAAAACCTTAAATGAAATTGGGGAAATCCTGATTTTACACATGTTTTGTCTTATGTATTCAACTATAGGTATGCTGTATTCGAATACAGGGTGTTGAAAATGAAATTTGCAGCTTCTGTATTCGAATACAAGGGGTCTGTATTCGAATACAGATTCGTGTTTCCCAGAAATTCAAAGTTTTAAACATTGTTTTATAAACCTTAAGTGTTGGGGATCATATGGGAAGGTTTGTGTAATTTAAAATGGAATTTTGTGATAGTTTGAAGTGGTGGTGATGAAGTTTTTGAGACTTTACTGATATAGTAAAAAATACTGATTTTTACACTGTGACAGCCTCTGTATTCGAATACAAGAAGGCTGTATTCGAATACAGAGTGTAATTCTGCACTGTTTTTGGCTTCTGTATTCGAATACAGAGAAGCTGTATTCGAATACAGAGAAGCTGTATTCGAATACAGAGAAGCTGTATTCGAATACAAATTTGTATTTTCCAGAAAACTCAGTTTTAAATAATGTTTTATGAATTTTAAGAGTTTGGGAAACATTGGTAAGACTTAAGATAATTAAGTATGGAATTTGTGAGATAATGTGAAGTGTTAATGATTACTTGACTGTTTAATCATGGTTGTGATGATGATGATATTAATTGTGTTGAGATGTTTTGAAAAATGATGGAAAGGTTGAATTTTCCTGATAATGCATACTGGTTCAGTGGAGAGAAAACACTGCACATTCATACAATGCATAGTCAAGTGGTACCCGCGATGGGCCACAGAGTAATACGTAAACGTGCTGATCTGTTGAGCGATTCCACGAGTGCTGGTCTGTTGAGCGACTGCACTGGTACTGATCTGTTGAGCGATTGTACCCTGAAATGTGCAAAAACGTACTGCTCTGTTGAGCGTCTGCACGAGTGCTGGTCTGTTGAGCGACTGCACTGGTGCTGAAATGTTGAGCGATTGCACCCTGGTCTTGAGGGCTGTTAAAGTCAACATATTGTGTTGGTCTGTTGAGCGACTGCACCTTGGTAATTCCAAAAAATTGTATACATGAGCATATACATATTGCATTGGGGGGTTGACCAGTGGGTCACGATTTGGTTATGTGATGATGGTTGGACATTGATGTGTGTGAGTACTTCATGAAATCTGATTTTCTGATAAATGATTGTGATTGCTGAAGTGTTGGCTGTACTTACCACATATTTTTCATCATAATAGGTTGCTGTTTTGAAAAGGTATATATGTCATGAAATTTCAAAATGAGCATCATTATTTTCCATCATTGTTGTATGATATGCCATAGATATATTTGCTGCTGTGAGATATATGCTATGTGATCATTTGTTAATTTCGGTCGGTGACCCTTTACTATTATATGTGGAATTTGGGCTTTCCCCTCAGATGCCCCCCAAACCCATGCCACCCGTGGGACCCGAGACAACGGAAACGTCGCTCGACTTCATTGATCGTTCTGTGCCTATTGCTTGGGTATACGACCCCACCTCAAGCAGGGCTACATACACGGGAAGATTGACGAGGACCTGTAGGACCAATGGAGTGGTGCACTACGTGGAGCACAGCTACGCGAGGATTGACTTTCCTATGCCTTCTCGTTTGGTATTGGAGGCGCATGGGATTTTTGAGGATGCGGAGGAACCAGCTAGAGGGGTTGAGACGGAGGCCACCATAGGAGTGGTGACTCCTAACCCGGTGATTCAAGACGATGTGCGTGATTCTGAGGCGGAAGAGAAGAACGAAGAGCCGAAGCCAGTAGCAGCTGATATTCCAGGTCCGTCTAGGATCTCCGATGATTGTTATGAGATTCTGGCACCGCCGAAGCGACCGAGACTGTGCATTGATCTGACTTCGGAGGAGACTGACCCCTCTCTGTATGATGAGGAGGTCACATCGAGGTGAGCGGCGGAGTCGGATGAGACTTGTTTGGGATGCGGAGGAAATTCGTGCTACTGTAGCTTTAGTGCATGATCAGTTAGACTTGATGTATAAGATTTGAGCTGGAAATGTAATTTGTTTATTTTGGAAATTATTGTACTACTTTTCCGCTAAACTATGCACTCTGATATTTTCTGTTGGGATAATTATGACATTGTTATCTTTTGAAAATATTTTAATGTTTAGTGTTAAATTTCCATAATTAAGTACTTAGTGATATTACGATGAAATTATTTAATTATGTTCATCGATTAAATTACGACGTACTTTTTATGAAATGAATTAGTGAAATTTTATTTTCATTCTTTTTTAATTAAATCTGGAAAATCATTTTAATTATTGATAAAAAAAAATACACTCGCACTGTGTTTTAAACTCGGGGTGTTACACCAAGCACCCTAATGCAATGCCTACATGTCAATGAACATGATTCCGGAATTTCCAAACCCTCCTCGAGGGGTGTAAATCATAAATGTACCGCTATCACAGACAAATACTAACTACCAAGGAGCCACCTATCACAGATCAGCACGATTTACAAGTGCAATCTATCATAGACCTACACGACTAGAAATTCTCGTCAGGATAAGATGGACCAATCAACTCATGGAACCATCGTGTGGCCGATCGCGGTCACCACTAACTATGAAATGCATGAGCATACTCTAACTTTTTCACAACAATCATTATGTAAATGTAGCTATTAAAAGACTTCCCTTTTAATACTCATTAAACATTAACAACTTTTTATACTTTTCATAGAGCATACTTTAGACACGTTATCATCAATAATAATTCATAATATGTAACAACACGTATTATCACTCAACAATGCATAACCACATCAATATTAATTATCACATATTCACACATCTAACACACATATAAGGTCCCAATGTACAGACTAAAAAATTTGGAAGGAGCCGTTACCTCAATTATAGCTTTTTCAACAAATATCGCTCGTACCAACACCTTCAATCAAATAGTGTTTGACTTTGTCAAATTAGTCCCTGAGAGTTTAACTACTTTACAAAGTCTTTCTTACTCCTAATCCCCTTAGAGTATATTTACTAAAAGAGTTTAAAACGAGTAAGGACTAATAGCATTATTATTCACAATACCCACTTTCAACATATAAAAACATACTTTTAGAAATCAGCATCTTTCAATTTTTCAGAGCATTCACTAACAATCATTTGAAACGTCAAAAATTATTTTGGAAAGGCATAAGCTAAGAAAAATCATTTTTCTTTAATCACCACAACAACATTAATATTTCAGAGTTCTCCCCACCGCTAACTCAGTGTCAACGGTCTCGATTCCTATTCGAGACTCAAGGAGCTAACTACATAAACATATAATTATAAAGTGTAACTTTTTTTCCAATATTATATACTTGAAATTCAAATTTTCAATTTTACAAACTAAAAGACCTAAATCAATTTGAAAATAACCTTACTTCAAAGTTCTGGTTTCACAATTTTGAAAACCAACATTCTTTTTTTCAAACATATTATTAATGAATTATCATTTTAATCCAAAACACCACGTAAACCTAAACCAAAATTTTCATTATTGTAACAACTTCAATTCTTTTCATACAATTTATAACTCCAGTTGAAACTCATTTAATTAAAAACAACTCATTACATTATTGAAACACATTCTAAAGTTAATTTTTTTAATCTCTATATTTTTTTGACAAAACATTTGAAATGTTTTTCCTTTAAAATAGAAATTAAGCACATCATAACAGAAACAATAACAATATTAACAATAGTAATCTCCCCATCTTCATTAATAACAAACTAAAAAAATTCAAAACATAACCTTTCTTTTACACACACTAAGGCCACAGTTTTCATCCAATTTCATCCAATAATTAGGGGGAAAAATTATCTTTTTCAACCTTACCAACACCTTCACAAATCAAAAAGATTTTAAGTAGAAAAATTGAAACCCCACCATCACCAACAATACTACAACACGGCTAAAGGGAAAAGAGGGAGAAAGTTTATATCCCTTAAAATCTAACATCATTTAACACTATATAAAGAGATTTGAGTTAGAAAAGTTCAAAGAGTTAACCCCCTCCAACAATACCCATCTCAGCTCAAAATGAGAGTAAGTGAAAGATGGATATTCTTACCACAAGTAAAGATCAAAAGCACCACAAGAGCAAGACAACAAATTTTGATTTACAATCTTTCTTGAGATTCAACCTAAATCTTTCAAAAATTGAAACTTTGTATTTATCTTTCTCTACTACCAACAATTTGAAAAAAAAGAGGAAAAAGAGAGAACAATGAGAGAAACGAAACATAAAAGAAGAAATATGGAGGGTGAGTGCAGTATGGGTGGGTTTCGGCTCTGTTGGTTTCATATATATATATATATAAATTTTTAACTTACAAGAAACAAATATATATATATATATATATATATATTATAATTAAATAATTATGTATATTATAAAATCATCATTATAATATCTAAACACTCTTACACACATCACATCACTTCTCAATCTAAAATAATAAAAATATCTACTCTCGTCGCAACTTAATTGACAAGTGAATTTATCAACAACAAGTGACATTTTAAAGTTTTATTCGGTAATAAAACTTTTTTTGACGTAATTAAATTATACTCTAATAAATAATTTTAATCAGTTCTCCAAAAATATATTGCTAACTCTAACAAAATTATACTTTGGTACTTAATTTCAAAAATAAAAATTGGCTAATTGCTTAAGCAATTCAACACAAAATACACTAAAAGTGCATAAATTAGAGTTTAGAAAATTCAGGGCCGTACAACGATTACCTATGTGCATCCTTGATGGAATAGGAACATCCAACCTAGACAATCTGACCCCACTGTGTTGATAATTTCTGACAGTGATGAATCTGAAAACGATACCCCTCATGAACCCACTCAAACATCGTTTCCTTCCAACACATCTCCATCTTCAAAATCGTCTTATCAAACCACCCAAACTGCTCCCTCACAATCATCAGTTCCTTCTCAAACAACTCCTCCCAACCAAAAATGAAAATCCATCAATGAGATTTTCTCCACCTCCAAACTCGTTCCTTTATCCCCTCTGGTGTGTAGATCGAGAAACTATCAAAGTTATAAATTCAGGTATTTCTAAAATATTATATGTGATATATCCATCATGATGAACATCCAAGTTATTTATATGCATATATGCTCATATGTTTATTAGGTTTTCACACTATAGTATGCAATACAAGAATAACATCTATTTGTGGCCAACTTAATATTGATTTTTGGCTGAACGAAACCCTCATAAATCGAATACATTATTTGTGGGTGACCTTTTTTTTGTGGCAGCAAAAACCGGTCACAAATATGTTAGAGGGAGATTTCATTTAAATTTGTAGCAGCTTTTACCCTCACAAATGGTTTGACTGATTTAAAATATCTGCCGGAATTTATGGGAGCAATTATTGTCACAAAATTCTTCTCGTTGCGGCTTACCGCAAAAAGGCCTCTACAAACTCCAAATAGAGTCGTTGGTATTTGTGGCCGCATGGGTGACACAAATGTCCTCTTTTCTTACTATATATATCATTCCATCATTCTCTTTCTCATTTCTTACTTCTAGCTTCTCTCTAAATTTTTCTCTACCTTCTCTCCACAAATATTTTTGTCCACCTTTTATTAAAACAAGGTTCTAACGTTTCTCACATTAGATTGATTTTTTATTTCTCTGTTGCGTTTCGGTAACAGTTTACTTTAGGTTAATTTTTAATTTTTAATTTTTAATTATTTATTTAACTAATATTTTTTTCACGGTGGTGTAAATATATTGATTGTGGCAAAGTTGCTATTTGTTCATAACTTTCAAGTCATACGCTTTTTTGCAACAAATTAGTATCTAGTGCTTTAAATATAAGTTAGTATTTTACATATTCACTATTAAAAAAATAAAAAGGTTAAAAAAAATTTGATTAATAATATTTTACTTTAAAATGTTAAGTATATTATTTTTAAAATTGGTTATAATATTATTTTTAAATTTTAATGTTAGAAAGTTTTCTCAAAAAAAATGTTAGTAAAATATTTATATTGTAAAATTGAAAATGTATTTTTTTTTCTAAAATAAAAATGTAGTTATTTTTTTATTATGTTAGTAATTTTTTTTTTAAGAAATTGTAACTTTTTTTAGCAACAAAATAACAATTATGAAAAAGAAAAAAAATTATAATATTGAGCAAATGAAGAAATATGTAACATTATACCTACAATTTTTTTATTAGATTTGTCAAAAAAAACTAGTAAGTACGTAGTTTGTACGATAAAATCTTTAAAAAATTGTAAAACTTTATCATTTTAATGTAGTTAATTTAATAAAATTATTAGTAAGATTAATGATATTAAATATATGTTGTTAGTCGTTACAAACTTATGATAGTTGTAGTTGAATCCGTATAAATTTTTTAATGATAAAATTAATTAAACGTCGTTTAATATTTTATTTTAGTTAGTTCTTTATTATGATTTATTATATTGTTTATAAATATTCTCTTAATTGACATATGATGTATGTCACTATTTATTATTTAGTAATTTGTAGTTTTGTCACTAACAAAGTAATGTTTCTAAAAAAATAAAGCATTGTTTATATATTAAACATCGATCTAATTAATGATCGTGTTAAATTTATTTAATTTTTAGAATATAAATATATATATATATATATGAATTGTAGTTGGATGTATGATAGGAATTTTCTTATAAATAAATATTTTAAACAACGTTTTGCTAAAGCGGTTGAAGTGTTTCTCAATTTTGCAAAAGTGCAGAAAATTGTTATAAATGAAGGGGGATTAGATGTCCATGTTGTTTATGTCAATATAGGTGTTTTATGAGTGAATACGAAATAAGACTACATTTATATGAAGATAGATTCATGCCTAACTACTGGGTTTGGACTAATCATGTTCAAAGAGTCTTCGACAGTGCCTAGGACTAGTATACTTGTTAAGAATAATGTAGCTCCTTCAAGTAGTATGGACATGTTAGGTGTAGAATATTATAATTATCAACACATTTATGCGTTGAATAATATGATTTTAGATTTTGATGGGAATAATTTGTTGTTCGAATGATCTTCAAACTCGAAGTTATTGATGAGTATTGGACTTTTAAGTTTAAATTCTCATCTTCATGTTCCTGATTTAACATTAGATCTAATGACTAAAATGATGCTAGATGCAGCACCTGTTAAAGATGGTTTGCCGCAAAGTTATTACGATGTTAAAAATTTAATGTCGAAGTTAGAATTAGGTATCAAAAGGATTGATTGTTGTGTTAAAGGTTGCATGTTGTATTATGAAACAAAGTTTGCATAAATGATGCCTATTTAATTGAATGCAAGTTTTGTCAAAAACCAAGATATCACCAAAGAAATAACTCTGGGACAAGTAGGGAAAATCATTTCCAAGATTGCAGAGAATGTTTTCATCTATGCAAATTGTAGGTAAGATGATGTGGCATTTGTAGATGGAAAATAGACAATAAATAGAGGGAAAAGGGATAACAAAAAATTTCATCCTGGTTCACAACTAACCCAGTAGCTATGTGAAGTCCCTTCATCCAAAATTCAAACCACTGAACTTCACAAGTTAAGTATTCTCAACATCCAACTTGGAAACCACAAGTCGTTGAGCATTACAGCCTCAATTGGGCCAGGTTACACAAGTGTTTGGTTTCTATTTCTGGGTTTACCCTCGCTGGAGGATGCTTACAATATTGTTAACAAACTTAGCAAAACTAGAATGATATTACAATTAGGTGTTAAATAAAAACTAAGTGTTTGATGGTTGATTGATATTCAGCTTGTATATTTTTTGTTCTTTTTGCTTCGTATGTGGTTATGTTGGGTTCCTCAAATGGTGAGAAACATTTATAGATACCAATTGTTTGAGCTTTTCAAATTGCTCCTTCTTCTTCTTCCAACGTTCTGATTCCAACGTTTAGATTATTTAATTCTAGTTACTTTAATTTTCTAATCTTCCTGTTGCATTCAAGTTTTAATGATCGTTTCTTTTATTTGTGTCCAGATGCTTAGTCGAACGTTGCTTTGAATTTTTTATTGTTTCTTCAGCTTTGAATTTTCTGATCGTTGTTTGACAGTTGCTGAAATGCATTTTTTTGTCAGTTACTAAAATTCAATTCTTGATTGTTGTTTGTCAGTTACTAAAATTCCATTTTTGATCGTTGCTTTGATTCCAAGATGTTTTATCTTTGATTCCATAGATTTGTTGTCGTGAATTTGAATTGGACTATTTATATTTGATGAGATATTCAATTCGGTGTAATTAAGAATATAACTAACTAGGCACTTTTATCCATTCAAGTGTGAACAAAAATAACTGCTTGCTTTAGAGTCAGACGCAGCAAGCATTCATCAGATTTTGTTTCTGAGCCGTATGTAGAACGTGTCTTCAGAGTCAGCTTCTAGAATCATGAATTTTATCAAAGTCAGAGCCATATGTAAAACGTGTCTTCAGAGTCAGCTTCTAGAGTCATGACTTTTATCAGAGTCACATCCATTAACTTTTTCATAGCATTGACATTTTCATGTTGTGTTGACTTTTTCATGTGTTGACTTTTTCGTGTTGTGTTGACTTTTTCATTTGAGGTATTGACTTTCCTTAGAGACACTTGCTTTTGTTGGAGGCAGAGTCTAAAAATCATAGTTAGAAGTGGGATAAAGTTCAGAGTCATACCCAATCATCATCTAGTGTTGAATTACTGGCCTGAGGCAACTTAGTAGAGATAGAGTCAGCATTGTAAATCAGAGTCAGATGCTTGCCTCTGAGTTGCTTTGTTGGAGGCTACTTATTGGAGCATGTTGCACTTGATTTTACAATCTTATCTTCAGATGTAAAATCTTGGAGGTAGATTATCAGAGTAAGATCCTTAAACTCAAATACTTAGAGGCAAAGGCAGATCCTTAGAGGCATCTCCTTAAGAGACAACGAAGGGAGCATGTTGTTCCTTTCCTTTGACATGTCCTTTTATTCTGTTTCCTTTTAATCTGCTTGTTTCCTCTTATGTACAATTCAACACAGTGAAGGGCGTGTGTTGTTCCTTTCCTCTAATTCGTCCTTTTATTTTGTTTCCTCTTAATCCATTTGTTTCCTTTGATTTATTGTTGAACACAGCGAATGGCGTGTGTTGTTCCTTTCCTATGATCTTGGGCACTTCCTCTAACTTATTTTTTGCACACTCAATTAAATTATTAGTGCATTAAATTATTCCCACAAAATACCTTATGTTATCATCAAATCAAGGCAAGGAATTGTTCTCTAAACCATCCTAGTTCTAACAGTATTATGAGAATAGAAGAAATTCGAGTGAGTTGCGACATTCGTCTGATAGTCAGGCATGAAAGCACCTTGATCCAATGCATCTTGATTTTGCGTTAGATCCATGCAAGGTAAGACTTGCATTATCCTCATAAGGATTTACACCATATATACAAGCATTATCTGCTCTTTATTCTTGTTAGCATGTTATTATTACTCCATACAATCATCCTCTTGATATTTACATCCTTTGATTTATGATTTGTAGAAGTTGTGGAGTGGTGTCTTGACATATGATATTGCTCAAAAATAAAATTTTACGAGGAAAGTTTCTTTGATGAAGACCATTAATGATTTTTCTACTAATGGGATGTTGTTAGGATGGGGGGGACGCGGTAAATTGCCTTGTCCCATTTGCATGGAAGATAGTAAAGCATTTACATTAAAATTCGGTGGGGAAGGCATCATGATTTAACTTTCATTGTAGGTTATTACCTTCTGATCACACATTTAGAAAAAATAAAGTTGCATTTATCAAGGGCTATGTAGAAATTCTAGAACTGCCGCTTAATTTGACATCAGAACAAGTTTGTGTTAGAACCAAGAAGTTTTGAAGAACAATTCCAAATCTTGTTTTGATAATAACAAAAATTATTTTGTGGGAACAATTTAATACACCAATGTTTTAATTAAGCATACAGTTCCAAGATCAATTGTTTGTGTAGGATATTATGCTATATCCTTTGATTGTTAGATCAATACAAAGGGACATCAAGACTCTGCTTCTATGCTCTACATTTCTAAGGATTTTACTCAGTTTCCTCTAAAGAAGCAAGCAATTTTCTAACTCAGTTGCCTATGAAGAAGCAAGCAAGCGTCTGACTCAATTGCCTCTAAATTATGAGGAGTGATTTATGGGATTCAATTCTGACCTCACCGAATAAGCTTATCTTCAGCACTTCAATTGCTGAAACCCATGAAGATACAAGCTGTATTTTTGAAAGAAAGTACACAGGCCTTACCTAAAGGACACATATCTTACCTTGAAGAACTCTATAAAAAGACATGTTTCCTTACTTGAGAATAGAGGAGAACGCACCAAAATTACACGTAATACAACATGCACTACAACATTATGCAATCATCCAAAATTTATCTAAGTGTTGAGAAAGAAAAATATGAAAGCAATACATTGTAAACAAACTCTTGAGAGAGATTTTACAGCAAAACTTAATCTTATTCATTTGTAACATAGCCCGGTAGTGGCTGTGTTTTCCCAATGGTTAGTAGGTGCAAACTGGAAGATGAGAAGACTTACCTGGTTGAGGTTAAGTGTTGTTATTCAGTTTGAGTTATTTGAGAAAATCCTTCTAGGTGAAGGGACTGGACGTAGCTACCTATTTGGTGGTGAACCAGTATAAATCTTTCTGTGATTTACTTCTTTCCTTTGTATATTCATAATTAGTTTTTCAAATTATGAGTTTTTCAATTACCAAGTTTATCAAAGAAATAATTAAAAATTGTAAAACACAATTCACACCCCATTTCCTTTATTTTTTTCAACCTTCAACAGGATTAAGTAAATACTACGTCAAAGGTACAAGTTGTTGATAGTGTGGTTTCTAAAACACAAGGTTACGAACAATGGCACAATTGGCCAAAGAGATGTATCTTTTGCAATTTGCCATATTAGAAAGATAACCTTTTGAGGCAAAATCTTGGTGTTACGTATATCGAGAAAAAATTTGACAACATATTTAACATTGTGATGAATGTGGAAGGCAAAACAAAAAATAATGACAAAGCTAGGAAAGACATAGGTTTATATTGCAGACGACCAAATTTTTTGTTGGTCAAACATAACGGGAAAACTCTAAAACTTCGTGTGAATTACACTTAATTTGTCGAAGAACTCAAATTCGTTTGTCCTTCGATCAAAGAGTTGAAGATGACTGATAGTTATTTTCTAATTTAGCAAACAAAACCAAATAAGGTTGGTATGCTGCAATCAAAACAAGACCAACGGGTTGAATCAAATAAGATGGAACAAAGGACGAAGAAGATGCATATCAAATGGATGAAATGTCAAATGTAGATCATCTAATTGGAGATGAGATTGTTAATCAACTTTGTCATGAGTCAAACATTGAGGAAGAAGTTGATGAGAAAGAAATAGAAGAACTAGGGGATGATAAAAACAGTGACTTAATTCACTCAATAAATGACGACGATGATGATATCGATAATTAATTAACTTGTATATTATATATATATATATATATAACCTAATTTGTAATTTAGTGAAATGTGAAATATTGGTATATATATAATTAATTTGTAATGTGAAATGTGAGCGACAAGTTATATATTTATTTATCATATATGTATATTTTTAATTTATTTATGTATATATCTTTATCTATGTGACATATATATTTATACACATACATGTATACATTTATATATAGATATGGATATATAGATATGGCATCATTACTGAAAGCAGGAGGATCAGGATAAAGATAAGGATTGGTTGGAATACAGGGAATATCAAAAATAACATGTGCCAAGAAAAAGGTTCTTGAACCGTGTTATTAACGACTCATCCCTCATGCCTATGCCAATGACTATATTAGAACTTGAGTGTGATGATTGCTATCAGCAAACTATCACTATTCTAGGAGGAGATGGGTATATATATATATATATACTAATTCCTGGTTAATTATTTCATCTGCATGGACAATTGTTGAACTCGTGTAAGAGATGTTGAAACCAAGTTGGTTCTTTTAATTAAAGTTTCGATGTTAACAAAAGTATTTTATAAAAATCATATTTTGACATAGAAGAAGAATGAAAAATCAGAGGAAATGAAAAATCAGAGGATGTGAAAAATCAGAGAATGACGTCACCAGGGGATGTCATCAGAGGATGACGTCAGCAGAAGATACCTCCAGAAGATATGGCCAGAAGATATCACTAGAGGATACCAGAGGATGTCACCAGAGGATACCTCCAGAGGATACTAGAAGATACCTACAGAAGATACCAGAGGATGTCATCAAAGGCAAACATCAGAGGATATCATCAAAGGGAAGAAACAATGACATCATCAGAGGATATTATTCTTGGCCCATATCAGAAGGAAGCAGAGTCCAGAAGGAGACTTGGTCCATACCAGAAGGAAGCTTGTTAGATGGAGACTTGGTCCAGACCAGAAGGAAACATAAGTCAAACTTGGTCCAGACATTGTCCAGACAAGAAGATAGCATGGTTCAGAACATAAGACTTGGTCTAGACCAAAAGATAGCATGGTCCAGAACATAAGACTTAGTCCAAACCTGGTCAAGATCAGAAGATCAATGGTCCAAATCAGAAGATCACATAATGGTACAGATCAGATCACATGGTCCAGAGTTGGTCGAGATCAGCAAATCATACGATCCGAAATTTAAATCATGATGCAGATCAGTGAAGACTTGATTAAAATTCTAAGAAGACTTGATTGAATTTTGATAAAAATTTGATCAAAGTATTAAGGGGATTTGATTCAAAAATCACTGAAGACTTGAAGGAAATTCGAATGAAATCTGAAGCTAAAAGATACGATTTGAAATTAAGAGAAACCGGATTGGTCAACAGAATTTTCAAATGCAATCTGAAGCTAAAAAGATACGGTTTGAAATTAAGTGAAACAGGATTGGCCAATAGAATTTTCGAAGGAAATCTAAGCAAGATTTATCTCGAATTTAAGCTTGGACAAAGCCCTAATTGTAGCTATAAAAGGAGGCTTCAGGCAGTAGCATTAGGCATCGAAAAACACAGAACTCAAGCTTCAAATTCAAAGTTATCTGAGAGTTCAATAGAGAGAAATTCTTGAGTGCAAAAGCAAGATTTTTTATGTGTTTTCGAGAGAGAAATTCAGTGCAACAATCAGCTTTCCAGAAGTAACAAAAGAGTGCAATAATCAGTGCAGCAATCATCTTTCTAGAAGCAACTTTGCAGAGTTCCAAACCCTTGTAACCTAACCCGATAGTGGTGTAGATTGTGAAGGTGCAAACACGAGAAGGGGGGTTAAATTGTGTTTGTCAAACTTGATTACTTTTGTTGTTTTATCGAATGTTAATGTGAATTATTTGATAGATAACTAATCAGATTCAGCAGCGGATAATAATAACATAATAACACAGCAATTTATACTGGTTCACCGTTAACTAGGCTACGTCCAGTTCCTTCCTCCAGAAGGCCTTTTCACTAATTCAAACTTATTTGAATTACAACACCACTGACCCTACAAGCCAGTCTTCCCAAACAACCTGACAACCGCAGACTTTTGAGGAACAACAACACCTTGACTATACCAGCCAAGTCTTCTCAAACAGCATGACAACCCCAGACTTTTGAGGAATAACAACACCTTGACTAAACCATCCAAGTCTTCTCAAACAGCCTGACAACCCCATACTTTTGAGGAACGATAACAACACCTTGACTCTACAAGTCAAGTCTTCTCCTACCAATCTGAAAACCCCAGATTGAAAAAGGAATCTACACCACTATCGAGTTATATAATAAAGGTTTGGAACTTTGCAACGTTGCTTCTGGAAAGCTATTTGCTGCACTAATTCTTGCACTCTTTTGTTGCTTCTGGAAAGCTAATTGATGCACTTATTCTTGCACTCTTTTGTTGCTTCTGAAAAGCTAATTATTGCACTTAATTTCTCTCTCGATAACACTTAGAAAATATTGCTCTTGCACATTTGTGTTTCTTTATTTTGAACTCTCAGATAATGTTAAATTTAAGCTTGAGTTCTCATGGGTTTCAATGCTCTAATCTTCAGCATTAAGTCTCTATTTATAGTTGAAATTAGGACTTCACTAATGCATTACTTCTGGAGTGTATTTCGACTAATCTGTTTTGAGAATATTCTGGAGTAGTTTGCTCAGATTCTGTTTTGAGTCTTTTGCTCACTGATCCTTTACTTCTGGAGTGTATTTCGATTAATCTGTTTTCAGCATTTTGCTCTGCTTCTGTTTTGAGCATGCTTTTAACTAGATTCTGTTTCTCGAGTCTTTTGCTCCAATTCTGTTTTGAGCATTTTTCTCAGATTCTGTTTTGAGCATATTTTTAGCTAGATTCTATTTCTGAAGTCTTTTTCTCCAACTCTGTTTTGAGCATTTTTCTCATATTCTATTTTGAGCATATTTTTAGCTAGATTCTGTTTCTCAAGTCTTTTGCTCCAATTCTGTTTTGAGCATTTTTCTTATATTCTGTTTTGAGCATATTTTTAGCTAGATTCTGTTTCTCGAGTCTTTTGCTCCAATTATGTTTTGAGCATTTTTCTCTAACATATTCCTCTGACAGATTCCTCTGATGGTCATCCTCTGGTGACGTCATCCTCTGATTTTTGCTTCTGGTGACGTCATCTTCTGGTGACAACATCCTCTGATTTATGCTTCTGGTGACGTCATCCTCTAATCTAATCTTCTGGTGACATTTTTCATTCTTATTCTAAGTCAAATATGTTATCTTCATAAAATACATTTGTTAACATCAGATTGGTAGGAGAAGACTTGACTTGAAGAGTCAAGTTGTTGTTATCGTTCCTCAAAAGTCTGGGGTTGTCAGGCAGTTTGAGAAGACTTGGCTTGGAGGGTCAGGTGATGTAATTCAATGGTTTTGAATTAGTGGATTAAAGCCTTCGGAGTGAAGGGACTGGATGTAGCCAAGTTAATGGTGAACCAGGATAAATTGCCATGTTCTTATGTTGTTATTATCCGCTGTTGAGTCTGATTAATTATTCATCAAATAATTCACATCAACATTCAACAAAACCGCGAAAAGAATTCATGTTTGACAAACACAATTCAACCCCTCTTCTCTTGTATGCACCTTCAATCGGCATCAGAGCTCGATCTCAAGACTGAGCACTTTACAGTGTTTAAGGAAAGATCCAAGGGTTAAACATGTCTCGATTCAATGAAGAAGATGTTGGACGAAACATCAACAGACCACCTCTATTTGATGGGTAACGGTTCGAGTACTTAAAGGACAAGCTGAAGAGTTTCTTTTTTTCACAAGATCCCAAACTTTAGGAATTGGTGGAAGATGGCTATACTGCTCCAGAAGATGCTGATGGTGTTAAAATTCCCAGAAAAGATATAGATGCTGACCAGAAGAAGATGTTCAAAATGCATCACAAATCCAGAACATTCATGATCAATGCAATCACATTCATAGAGTTCGACAAGTGCACTAACAAAGAAACAGCAAAGAGCATATATGATAGTCTGACTCTGACTTACGAAGGCAGCAAACAAGTCCAAGAAGCAAAGGTCAACATTCTAGTCAAGAAGTACGAGCTGTTCAAGATGGAAGAAGAGAAAAACATTGAAGCAATGTTTTCCAGATTTCAGACTCTGGTTTTGGGATTAAGAGTACTCAAGAAGAGCTATAACACTACTGACCACGTGAAGAAAATTCTTAGAAGTCTGCCAACCAAGTGGAGACCAAAGGTCACTACCATTCAGGAAGCAAAAGACTTGAACACTCTGAAGCTAGAAGAATTAATCAGCTCCCTCAAATCACATGAAATAGAGCTGGAAGAATATGAACCCAAGAAGAATAACAAAACCCTAGCTTTAAAATCCAAATAGAAGAAATTTCTAAAAGCAGAAGCAGAATCAGAAGATAGTGATATTGAGGACCATAATCAGAAACTAGAAGAAGAAGACATTGCCTTCATAACAAAAAAGGTTCTGAAGATATGGCAAAATAGAAGAGAGAAGTTTCCCTAAAGGTATTCTGTAGACCCTTAAATTTAATATTAATTTTGGAATTAATATTAAGGGTATTTTGGGGATATTTGTAACATATTTAATATATGTATGTTTTGAGTGAATATATATATATATATAAATATTTATTTTGGAAGATGAATAAAAATTATTGGATGAAGAATAAATTAATTTAATTACAAGTAATTAAATTAATCGAACAGTTAATTAAGGATTAGCGGCTAATTGCAAAACGTTTAAGTGCTGGAGGATCTAGCAATATTTTAACATTAATTGTGATGAGGTGGCACATGGAGGTGCCTATATATGGACTGCAAAGGACAGAGCAAAGACAGAAACCTTTCTCTCCTCCATACTGCATGTAACAATACTGCATGTAACAGTACCCTTCTATCCCATTCTGTTCTGCTTACTAGTTCACGATTTCAAAAGAAAGGAAAAAGAGAGTTCCTCAAAAGTGCCATTACTTATAAATCCAAGCACCGAAACACCAAACCCCCAGTACAAAAGTTGTTCCCCACATCATTACGGAGCTAAAGAACCAGTTTCGTAGCAGCAAACGCAGGCGGGAGTTTTGCCGTTCTTGACGCATAAACGTGAGCAGAAGCAGAAAACGCAACAAGGGTAAGGGCACCTTCCACTTTCTAGTTGCATTAGGGCTGTAAATGCATAACTGTCATGACATTACTGATGTTTTCATCATTGTTTATAGAAAAACTATTTTTGCATTGACATTTTGAAAATGAAGAAAATGCATTTTGTGATGTGTAATGAATCTGTGATGTTTGCTATTCTGGTTGTTACTGCAATGCTGTTTGGTTTGTGTGGGAAAGCTGACAAATATTTTGCATAAAATGTGAAAATGCATTATGATGGTGTTTTGATGATATGTGATGCTTACTGTTTTGACTGAATGCATTAGTGATGTTCTGTTGTGTGAGAAAGCTGGAATATGCTTTGCATGTTGTGTTGGTTGTGTAAGAAAGCTGGAATATGCTTTGCATGTTGTGTTGGTTGTGTAAGAAAGCTGGAATATGCTTTGCATGTTGTGTTGGTTGTGTAAGCAAGCTGGAATATGCTTTGCATGTTATTTTGAAGATGATCAAAATACATATCCTTAAAACTATTTTGAATGTTGTTATAAAATGGGTTCTGTGGGTGATTTGCTGCTATGTGATGATTCTGTTTTTGATGATCCTGGTGTTGATCATTCTGTTTCAGTTTCTGATGATCCTGGCGTTGATCATTCTGTTTTACTTCTGATGATTCTGGTGTGAATCATTCTGTTTTGCTTCTGATGATTCTGGAGTGAATCATTCTGTTTTGCTTCTGATGATTATGGTGTGAATCATTCTGTTTTGCTACTGTTGATTCTGGTGTGAATCATTCTGTTTTGCTTCTGATGATTCTTGTGTGAATCATTCTGTTTTGCTTCTGATTATTCTAGAGTGAATCATTATGTTTGCTTCTAATGACTCTGGTTTGAATCATTCTGTTTTGCTTATGATGATTCTAGTGTGAATCATTCTGTTTTGCTTCTGATGATTCTGGTGTGAATCATTCTGTTTTGCTTCTGATGATTCTGGTGTGAATCATTCTGTTTTGCTTCTGATGATTCTGGAGTGAATCATTCTATTTTGCTTATGATGATTCTAGAGTGAATCATTCTGTTTTTCTTCTGATGATTCTGGTGTGAATCATTCTGTTTTGCTTCTGATGATTTTGGTGTGAATCATTCTATTTTGCTTCTGATGATTCGGGTGTGAATCATTCTGTTTTGCTTCTGATGATTCTGGTGTGAATCATTCTATTTTGCTTCTGATGATTCTGGTGTGAATCAGTCTGTTTTGCTTCCGATGATTCTGGTGTTAGTCATTCTGATTCTGGTTCTGTTTTCTGATGTTCTGGTGTTGATGATTATGTTTCTGATGTTCTGATGTTGATCATTCTGGGTCTATTTCTGATGTTCTGATGTTGATCATTCTGGTTTTGTTTTTGGCTTCTGTATTCAACTACATGCATGGTGTATTCGAATACAAAATGTTGAAATTTCAATTCCAGCTTTTGTATTCGAATACATGGGATCTGTATTCGAATATAGATTCGAGTTTTCAGAAATTCCAAGTTTTTCAACATTGTTTTGTGAACCCTACGTGTTGGGGAGTATTGGGAAGGTTTATGACAAATTTAAATGGAATTTTTTGTGATAGTTTGAAAGGGGGGTGATGAAGTTTTTGGGACTTTACTGATGTAGTGAAAAATGTTGATTTGTGCACTGAGACTGCCTCTGTATTCGACTACCAAGGGGGCTGTAGTCGAATACAGTGTGTTAATTCTGCACTGTTTTGGCTCCTGTATTCGAATACATAGAGGCTGTATTCGGATACAGATTCGTATTTTCCAGAAATCTCAGTTTTAAACACTGTTTTATGAATTTTAAAAAGTTGAGGAAAGACTTATGATAATTCAAAATGGAATTTTGAGATAATGTAAAGTGATAATGATTGCTTAAATGTTTAATCATTGATGTGTTGATGATGAAGTTAATTGTGTTGAGATGTTCTGGGGGAAATGCTGGAAAGGCTGAGTGTTTCTGATTTTTTTTGCATACTATTTTCAGTGAAGAGAAAACATTACATGTCCATGCATTTCATAGTCAGGTGGTGACCGCGATGGGCCACAGAGTAATGCGGTGACCGTGATGGGCCGCGAAGTTAAGTAGTAACCACAGTAGTGGGCTACGGAATGGCCGCGTGTTCGTGGTGGTCCATTCTATCTGTGCGAGGATTTAACTTCTGTGTATTTGGCCTGTGAGAGGCTAATACACGTGAATGTAGTAACCGTGATGGGTTGTAGAGTGGCCGCGTGTTCGTGGTGGTCCATTCTATCCGATTTCAGAGTGGCTGCGTGTTCGTTGTGGTCCATTCTATCCGGGCTGCGGAATGGCCGCGTGTTCGTGGTGGTCCATTCTATCCGTGCGAGGATTTAACTTCTGTGTATTTGGCCTGTGAGAGGCTAATACACGTGAATGTAGTAACCGTGCTGGGTTGTAGAGTGGCCGCATGTTCGTGGTGGTCCATTCTATCCGGTTTCAGAGTGGCCGCGTGTTCGTGCTGGTCCATTCAAATATGTGAAACGTGCTGGTCTGTTGAGCGACTGCACTGGTGCTGATCTGTTGAGCGATTGCACCATGGTCTTGAGGGCCGTTAAAGTCTATCATACATATAAATTGTGCTGGTCTGTTGAGCGACTGCACCTTGGTGATTCCAAGAAATTGTATACATGAGCATAAACATATTGCATCGGGGTGATTGACCGGTGGGTCACGATTTGGGCATAAGTTGATGATTGGAAGTTGCTGTTTGTATAAGTACTTTTTCAAATCTGAATTTCTGATAAATGATTATGATTTCTGAAGTATTGGTTGTACTTATGACATATTTTTCCACATTAATTGATTGCTGTTTTGAAAAGGCATACATGTCATGAAATTTCAAAATGAGCATCTTTTTCTCATCATTGTTACATGATATGCCATGGGTGTATTTGTTGCTGTGAAATATATGTTATGTGATTATTTGTTAATTTCGGTCAGTGACCCTTTACTAATATTGTGGAAATTGGGTTTTGCCCTCAGATGATACCCGAACCCGTACCACTGACGGTTACACTAACGACGGAGACGTCGTTAGTTTCCCTTAATCTTTACGTACGGCGTAGCTCTGGACAACACAGAGGGACAGACAGCTGGGTGAAGAAGAGACTTGTAGAGGATACGGTGGAAACTGTGCTACTGTAGCTTTAGTGCATGACCAGTTAGACTTGATGTATAGGATTTTGAGCTGGAAAATGTAATTTGTTTTTAAATTGGGAATTATTGTACTACTTTTCCGCTAAAGTATTCTGCACTCTGATATTTTCTCTTGAAATGAATTAGTGAAAACTTTATTTTAATTCTTTTTGAATTAAATCTGGAAAATTCTGTTACTTATTTTTTAAAAAAAAAAATGCACTCGCGCTGTGTTTTAAACTCGGGGTGTTACAATTTTGGTATTAGAGCATTTGGTTAAAGTTTTGGGATAAAGCTCTGATTTAAAGTATTTGTTTTGAGTCATTATCTGATCATGCATAGAAGCAAGTAGTTAATGTGTCAAGTCTTGTGTAAGTTGTGGTGTGACTGAAGTGATGATGTTGTTAAGTTTTGGAATTATTCCAAGTAGTGCGAGATTTCTACTTGATGATGGTTTTGTAAGGAACAATGCCTCCAAAGAAGAGACGACACTACAAGAGCCAATGTCAGCCAGGAAGATAGGATGGCTGAAGCAATGAATAACATGGCTGCGTCTGTTGCTGCACAAACGGCTGCAAAGACTCAACGAGATCTGGAAAAAAGAGAAAGAGAGATTTGCGCTGTTGAATCTAGAGGACTAGTGGATTTTCGTCGTGATAATCCTCCCAAGTTCAAGGGTGATGAGGGTCCAGAAAGAGCGGACCAGTGGATTCAAGAGATGGAGAAAATCTTTGAAATGATTAATTGCAGGACAGCGGTAAAGGTCAACTATGACACATTCTACTGTTATGGGATGCAGAGTATTGGTGAAGAAGTACAAGGCTTCTAATGGGATCAGCTCACAAGGAGGTGAATTAGGAGTCGTTCGGTATTTGGCTGCTAAAAACTCGAAGTATCTCTGAGAGAAGGAACTCAGGAATTTTTATCATTGGCTAACGTGGAGACCAAGATGGATGTGAACATAGAAGATGTGGTGTTAATCAAAAAATATGCAGACCTATTTCCATCAGAAATTCCAGGATTACCCCCGGTGAGAGAGGTGGAGTTCTTCATTGATTTGCACCCAGGAACTGGACCTATTTCAATTGCGTCGTACCGGATGTCGCCATTGGAATTAAGCGAGCTTAAGGGTCGGACCAGATAACATTCTGAGATGTAATGGAAGAGTTTGTGTACCAGAAGTTGCAGATTTGAGGAGAATGATTTTGGAAGAGGCTCATAAGAGTAAATTGAGTATTCATCCTGGAGCAACCAAGATGTACCAGGACTTAAGAAAGAATTACTGGTGGCCAGGAATGAAGAGGGAAATAGCAGAGTACGTATCGGCTTGTTTGACTTGTCAGAAAGCGAAAGTGGAACATCAACGACCTGCTGGAATGTTGCAACCTCTGGACATACCGGAATGGAAGTGGGATAGCATTTCCATGGATTTTATAACAAGACTGCCCAAGACAAGGAAAAAGAATGATTCAATTTGGGTAATAGTGGATCGATTGACAAAGTCCGCGCATTTCCTACTAGTAAGGACCACTTACAAAGTAGATAGCTGACGGAAAACTACATCGCTGAGATTGTAAGGTTACACGGCGTTCCATCGAGTATAGTATCGGACCGTGACCCAAAGTTCACATCTCACTTTTGGGGAGCGCTGTATGAAGCGTTAGTAACGAAACTGAAATTGAGTTCTGCTTATCATCCACAAACAGACGAACAGACTGAGAGAACAAACCAGTCCTTGGAAGATCTATTGAGAGCATGTGTGTTGGATGACAGAGGAAACTGGGATGAGGTGTTGCCATTGATTGAGTTCACTTACAACAACAGTTTTCACGCAAGTATTGGAATGGCACCCTATGAGGCTTTGTATGGACGCAAGTGTCAGACGCCTTTATGCTGGTATAAGGATAGAGAGAGTATGATTGTTGGACCTGAGATGGTGGAACAGACTACAGAGAAAATCAAGAGGATACAAGAGAAAATGAAGGTTTCGCAAGATCGTCAGAAGAGTTATGCGGACAAGCGTCGCAGACCTTTGGAATTCGAATAGGGTGATCATGTATTCCTAAGGGTTACGCCTACAACTGGTGTTGGCAGAGCTATTAAGTCAAGAATGTTGACTCTGAAATTTATTGGACCATACTAGAATACTGCGTGTATTGGACCATTGGCTTATCGGATCGCTTTACCTCCAATACTATCCAACATTCACGACGTATTTCATGTGTCGCAGTTAAGGAAATACATTGTAGACCCATCACATGTGATCAAGCTGGATACAATTCAGCTGAGGGACAACCTGTCATTTGAAGTATTCACTGTAAGGATTGAAGACAGGAAGATTAAACAGTTGAGAAACAAGAAAGTCCCACTAGTCAAAGTGATCTGGTACCCGACTACTGGAGACGCAACTTGGGAACTGGAGAGTAAGATGAGGAAACAATATCCTCAGTAGTTCATCGACATGTAGTTTCGAGGACGAAACTCATTTAAGGGGGTGGTAATGTAAGACCCTTAAATTTAATATTAATTTTGGAATTAATATTAAGGGTATTTTGGGGATATTTGTAAAATATTTAATATATGTATGTTTTGAGTGAATATATATATATATAAATATTTATTTTGGAAGATGAATTAAAATTATTGGATGAAGAATAAATTAATTTAATTACGAGTAATTAAATTAATCGTACAATTAATTAAGGATTAGCGGCTAATTGCAAAACGTTTAAGTGCTGGAGGATCCAGCAATATTTTAACATTAATTGTGATGAGGTGGCAGATGGAGGTGCCTATATATGGACTGCAAAGGACAGAGCAAAGACAGAAACCTTTCTCTCCTCCATACTGCATGTAACAGTACTGCATGTAACAGTACCCTTCTCTCTCATTCTGTTCTGCTTACCATTTCACGATTTCAAAAGAAAGGAAAAAGAGAGTTCCTCAAAAGTGCCATTACTTGGAAATCCAAGCAGCGAAATACCAAACCCCCAGTACAAAAGTTGTTCCCCACATCATTACGGAGCTAAAGAACCCAGTTTCGTAGCAGCAAACGCAAGCGGGAGTTTCGCCATTTTTGACGCATTAACGTGAGCAGAAGCAGAAAATGCAACAAGGGTAAGGGCACCTTCCACTTTCTAGTTGCATTAGGGCTGTAAATGCATAACTGTCATGACATTACTGATGTTTTCATCATTGTTTAAGGAAAAACTGTTTTTGCAATGACATTTTGAAAATGAAGAAAATGCATTCTGTGATGTGTAATGAATCTGTGATGTATGCTGTTCTGGTTGTTACTGCAATGCTGTTTTGTTTGTGTGGGAAAGCTGAAAAATATTTTGCATAAAATGTGAAAATGCATTATGATGGTGTTTTGATGATATGTTAAGCTTACTGTTTTGGCTGAATGCATTAGTGATGTTCTCTTGTGTGAGAAAGCTGGAATATGCTTTGCATGTTGTGTTGGTTGTGTAAGAAAGCTGGAATATGCTTTGCATGTTGTGTTGGTTGTGTAAGCAAGCTAGAATATGCTTTGCATGTTATTTTCAAAATGATCAAAATACATATCTTTAAAACTGTTTTGGATGTTGTTATAAAATGCGTTCTGTGGGTGTTTTGCTGCTCTGTGATGATTCTGTTTCTGTTTCTGTTTCTGATGATCCTGGTGTTGATCATTCTGTTTCTGTTTCTTATGATCGTGGTGTTGATCATTCTGTTTTGCTTCTGATAATTCTGGTGTGAATCATTCTGTATTGCTTCTGATGATTCTGGAGTGAATCATTTTGTTTTGCTTCTGATGATTCTGGTGTGAATCATTCTGTTTTGCTACTGATGATTCTGGTGTGAATAATTCTGTTTTGCTTCTGATGATTTTGGTGTGAATCATTCTGTTTTGCTTCTGATGATTCTGGCGTGAATCATTATGTTTTGCTTCTGATGATTTTGGTGTGAATCATTCTGTTTTGCTTCTGATGATTCAGGTGTGAATCAATTTGTTTTGCTTCTGAGGATTCTGGTGTCAATCATTCTGTTTTGCTTCTAATGATTCTGGTGTGAATCATTCTCTTTTGCTTCTGACGATTCTGGTGTGAATCATTCTGTTTTGCTTCTGATGATTATGGTGTGAATCATTTTGTTTTGCTTATGATGATTCTGGAGTTAATCATTCTGTTTTGCTTCTGATGATTCTTGAGTGAATCATTCTGTTTTGCTTCTGATGATTCTGGTGTGAATCATTCTGTTTTGCTTCTGATGATTCTGGTGTGAATCATTTTGTTTTGCTTCTGATGATTCTGGTGTGAATCATTCTGTTTTGCTTCTGATGATTCTGGTGTGAATCATTCTGTTTTGCTTCTGATGATTCTGGTGTGAATCATTGTGTTTTGCTTTTGATGATTCTGGTGTGAATCCTTCTGTTTTGCTTCTGATGATTCTGGTGTGAATCATTCTGTTTTTCTTCTGATGATTCTGGTGTGAATCGTTATGTTTTCCTTCTGATGATTCTGGTGTGAATCGTTCTGTTTTGCTTATGATGATTCTGATGTGAATCATTCTGTTTTGCTTCTGATGATTCTGGTGTTAATCATTCTGATTATGGTTCTGTTTTCTGATGTTTTGGTGTTGATGATTTTGTTTCTGATGTTCTGATGTTGATCATTCTGGTTCTATTTCTGATGTTCTGATGTTGATCATTCTGGTTCAATTTCAGTGAAGAGAAAACATTGCGATGGGCCACAGAGTAATGCGGTGACCGGAATGGCCGCGTGTTCGTGGTGGTCCATTCTATCCGTGCGAGGATTTAACTTCTGTGTATTTGGCATGTGAGAGGCTAATACACGTGAATGTAGTAACCGTGATGGGTTGTAGAGTGGCCGCATGTTCGTGGTGGTCCATTCTATCCGGTTTTAGAGTGGCCGCGTGTTCGTGGTGGTCCATTCTATCCGGGCTGCAGAATGGCCGCGTGTTCGTGGTGGTCCATTCAAATATGTGAAACGTGCTGGTCTATTGAGCGACTACACTGGTGCTGATCTGTTGAGCGATTGCACCATGGTGTTGAGGGCCGTTAAAGTCTATCATACATATAAATTGTGCTGGTCTGTTGAGCGACTGCACCTTGGTGATTCCAAGAAATTGTATACATGAGCATAAACATATTGCATCGGGGTGATTGATCGGTGGGTCACGATTTGGGCATATATTGATGATTGGAAATTGCTGTGTGTATAAGTACTTTTTCAAATCTGAATTTCTGATAAATGATTATGATTGTTGAAGTATTGGCTGTACTTATGACATATTTTTCCATGTTAATTGATTGCTGTTTTGAAAAGGCATACATGTCATGAAATTTCAAAATGAGCATCTTTTTCTCATCATTGTTATATGATATGCCATGGGTGTATTTGTTGCTGTGAAATATATGTTATGTGATTATTTGTTAATTTCGGTCGGTGACCCTTTACTATTATTGTGGAAATTGGGTTTTGCCCTCAGATGATACCCGAACCCGTCCCACTGACGGTTACACTAACGACGGAGACGTCGTTAGTTTCCCTTGATCTTTACGTATGGCATAGCTGTGGACAACGCAGAGGGACGGACAATTGGGTGGAGAAGAGACTTGTAGAGGATACGGTGGAAACCGTGCTACTGTAGCTTTAGTGCATGATCAGTTAGACTTGATGTATAGGATTTTGTGCTAGAAAATGTAATTTGTTTTTAAATTGGGAATTATTATACTACTTTTCCGCTAATTTATTCCGCACTCTGATATTTTCTCTTGAAATGAATTAGTGTAAACTTTATTTTAATTCTTTTTGAATTAAATCTGGAAAATTCTGTTACTTATTTATTTTAAAAAAAATGCACTCGGGTTGTGTTTTAAACTCGGGGAGTTACATATTTCAAGCATTCCAACAGAGGAAAGGATGAACAAAACAAGAAGAGTATCATGTGCTACGGATGCAATGAACTTGGGCACATCAAGTCAGAATGCAAAAATCTGGAGAAAGGGAAAAATCATAAGAAAGACTCCAGACCCAAGAAGAAGAATCTGATGGTAACATGGGATGATTCTGATGAATCTTATGAAGATGAAGAAGCAGAATTAGCCATGATGGCTCACATCAATTCTGCCTCTGGATCCAACATAAAATCTAACTCTGGAAGTGAATCAGAAGAAGCAGAATTGGCTCAAACAGTTCGCACTCATTCTGCCTTTGGATCCAACGCTAGAAGGAAATCAAAAGAAGCAGAATTGACTCTGATGGCACACATTTATTCTATCTCTGGATCCAACCCAAACTCTGATTTTGGAAGTGAATCAGAAACAAAACTGGCTCTGATGGCTCACACAAGTGCTGCCTCTGGATCTGATACAGAATCTGATTTTGGAAGTGAATCATCAGAAGATGAAAAACAGGTACTTTCTGAACTTACCCGATCTAATTTAATTATTGCAATTAATGATATTATAAATATCAACAATAATCTGTCTTTAAAACTAAAAACACTTAGGGAAGAAAATTCAATTCTAACCAAAGAATTAAATGTTTTAAAGATTCAAAATGCAGATAATAAAACAAAAAATACAGATCTTAAAACTGAAATTGTTGGGCGTAAATCTGAAAATCTAATTCTAAAAAGTAATCTTTGTTCAACATCAAATACTGTATGTAATTCTGATATGCATGCACAAAGATTTTATTGCTAAAGGTATGGAAAGAAGCAAATATGCTTCTGTGATCTATGGGGTTTGTTGGAACCAAGTTGGTTCTAAGTACTTAGGATTTTGAAGTTTACAAAAGCACTCCATGTAATCTTATTTTGAAGTTTACAAAAGTACTTCTGGATTCTGAAGTAACTAGAGGCAGAACATGACTATTCAAAATATAAAATCAGACCAGAGGATACACCTCCAGAAGTCACCAGATAACGCATCCAAAAGGTACCAGATGATGCATCCTGAAAGCACCAAAGGATACTCCAGGATGTCAAAATACCATCAGAGGATATCTTTCCTGGCCCAGAACAGAAGGAAGCAGAGTCCAGAAGGAGACCTGGACCAGACCAGTAGGAAGCCTGCCAGAGGGAGACTTGTTCCAAACCAGAAGGAATCAAAAGTCAGATTTGGTCCAAAAGTTATTCTGACCAGAAAACAGCTTGGCAGTGAAATGATAATCAGTCCAGACATGATCCAGACTTAATTAGAGGATAAATTAATGGGTCCAGAACAAGAGATTCAATCCAGATTTGACCCAGACCAGAAGATAGCATGGTTTAAAGTGTGAAACTCAGTCAAGATCAAAAGAAATGATGTCCAGATTTAATCCAGACCTGATCCAGATCAAGAGGTAAATGTCTAGAATTAAATATCCTTTGTCCAGATTTAATTTCAGCTCAATCCAGACCCAGTTGAGAATTGGTCCAGATTAGAGGGAAAAAGTTCAGATCAATGGTCAAGATTTAAGTATATGGCCCACTGTTGATCGAGATCAGAAGATCAGACCATGGCCCAATGTTGGCCGAAATCAGAAGGTCAGAACGTGTGGTCAAGCATTGGCCGAGATCAGAGGATCACAGTAGATCAGTTTGCAAGTCCAGGTTTTCCGAGAACAGAAGATCAGAAGATCTGAAAGTGTGGTCCAAGGTTGGCCGAAATCAGAGGATCACAGCAGATCACTTAGTAAGGTCCGGATGTGGACGAAAGCAGAAGATCAAAGGGTTCAGATTTAATCATGATGATAATCGGTGGAGATTTGATTAAATTTAATCAAAGTATTAAAAAGGATTTGATACAAAAATAAATTGAAGTCTTGTGGAATTTAGAAGCTATTGGCGGAAAGAAAGATTTGTTCCAGAATTAATTAAAGTCAGAATTGGTCAAAGTTATTTTTGAAAGGCAATCTGGAGCAGAAAAATATATGTTTTTTTTAAGTGAAACCCGATTGGACAAGTTATTTTTGCAAGAGTATCTGGCTAGATACAGCTCGAATTTAAGCATGGAAGAGACCCTAATCTTTATCTATAAAAGGAGACTCAAGACTGAAGACTCAGCATCGAAAATCACAAAAGATTCATACACATCCAAAAGCAAACACTCGAGTTTTCAGTGAGGTTAATTGTGAGTTCCAGCTTTCCAGAAGCAAGCACTCGTTTTATTTTCTTTCCCTTGTGTTAGATCTAAGTTGTTGATGTAGAGTCTAAAATCTGAGGGAGTCCTAAGGGGTAGCAGATTACTTGGCAGGATTGTCAGATTGGTAGGAGAAGACTTGACTTAAGAAGTCAAGGTGTTGTATTCCTCAAAAGTCTAGGATTGTTAGACTGTTTGAGAAGACTGACTTGGAGGGTCAATGGTATTGTTGTAATTCAAAGTGAAGGGACTGGACGTAGTCTCGTTAACGGTGAACCAATATAAAATTCTGTGTTTTTATTTTTTACTTTACATCCACTGCTAACTCTGTTTTATTCATACATCAAGTTTTGTTTTAAAACTGCAAAAACAGAAAAAGTATTCAAGTTAGTCAAACACAATTCAACCCTTTTCTCGTGTTTGCACCTTCAGGGTTAGTAACAATGGTAAAAGAGGCTTAGGATTTGATGAATCTATAACTGTAACAGAACATATTCCATCTAATATTTTGTGTGTTGTTTGTGCCATGAAAGGTCACTCAAAATTGTCTTGTCCCATGATAAAATCTAGGAGAGACAAGAAACCTTTCAAGACTAACAAACCAGGACCCAACCAGATTTGGGTACCTAAAAAAAAATTATCTTTATTTCAAATGTTTGTTGGAACCAAGTTGGTTCTAAGTACTTAGGATTTTGATGGTTACAAAAGCACTCAATGTAATCTTATTTTGTACCTTGAATTATTAAATTAAATACAATCAGAATATGAAGAAATCAGAAGCAGAAGATCAAAGGAAAATGAATTCTGGAATTACCAGAAGATACTCCAGGATGTCAAAAACATCACCAAAAGATATCTTTGCTGGCCCATATCAGAAGGAAGAAAAATCAGAAGGAAACATGGATCATACCAGTGGAAAGCCTTCCAGAGGGAGAGTTGATCTAGACCAAAAGGAATCAAATATCAAATTTATTCCAGAAGTTATTCTGACCAGAAGATGGCCTGGCAGTGAAATATTAAACTACCCAGACTTGTTCCAGACTCAACCAGAAGCTAAGTTTATGAGTCCAGAACAAGAGAATCAATCTAGATTTGACCTAGACAATAAGATATCATGATTCAGGGCATGAAACTAAGTCAAGACAAGAAGAAATGATTTCCAGAATGATCCAAACCTGATCTCAATTCAAAGGTAAAATGCCCAGACTGAAATATTTATTGTCCAGATTTAATTTCAATTCAATCCAGACCAAAGTCCAGAATTAGTCCACATCAGAGGGAAGATTTGCAGATCAGTGGTTCAGAATTAATTATTTGGTCCAGTGATGGTCCATATCAGAAAATAAGACCATGGCCCAGTGTTGGCCGAAATCAGAGGGACACAATGTATAGTCCAGCAAAGGCCGAATTCAGAGGATTATAGCATATCAGGTGCGCATCCAATATGGCCAAAATAAGAAGATCAAAGGGTCAAGAAGTGTGGTGCAGGGAAGGCCGAAATCAGAGGATCACAACATAACAATCAGTATGGTCCAGATGTGGACTAGCGCATGAAGATCCAATGGTCCAGATTTAATCAGGAAATTTATACGGTGGAGAATTTAATTTATTTTGATCAAAGGATTAAAAAGATTTATTACAAAAATAAAGTGAGGTGTTGTGGAATTCAGGAGCTGTGGCGGGAAGGAACCAACAGATTTAATTGGCCAGTTATTTTGAAAGGAAATCTGAAGATATGTCTTTTATTTATATGAAGCCCAATTGGTCAAGTTATTTTTACAGAGAATCCAGCAAGATTCAGCTCGAATTTAAGCATTGGAGGAGGCCCAAATCTGCATCTATAAAAGGAGGCTCAAGGCAGAATACTCAAGTATCGAAAATCACAAAAGAGTCATACACTTCTAAAGCAAACACTCTCAAATTTTCATAGAAGTCAATTGTGAGTTCCAGCTTTCAAGAAGCACGTACTCGTGTTATTTTCCTTCCACTGTGTCAAATCTAACTTGTTGAAGTAGAGTCTACAAGCTGAGGGAGTCAGTAGGGGTAGCAGGTTACTTGGCAATTAGATTCATAGTGTTGTGTGTTAAATCTAAGTTGTTGAAGTAGAGTCTACAATCTGAGGGAGTCAGAAGGGGTAGCAGGTTACTTGGCAATTAGATTTATAGTGTTGTGATTTCTTCTACAATCTAGGATTGTCAGATTGGCTGAAGACAGGAGCTGCATTCCTCAAAGAAGTCTAGGATTGTTAGACTGTTTGAGAAGACTGACTTGGAGGGTCAGTAGCAAGGTTGTAACTCAAGGTTTGAATTAGTGAAATCCTTCAAGGTGAAGGGACTGGACGTAGCCTCGTTAACGGTGAACCAGTATAAAAACTGTGAGTTTTATTTTTACTTTTATCCGCTGCTAACTCTGTTTTTAATTATACATCAAGTTTTGTTTTAAAAGTATAAAAACAGGAAAAGTAATCAAGTTAAGTCAAACACAATTCAACCCCCCCTTTCTCGTGTTTGCACCTTCAGTCCTCAGCAATCAAGTTGCAACACCAGTCATGGTACCTAGACAGTGGATGCTCGCGACATATGACAGGAGAAAAGTGTATGTTCAAAGAACTAACTTTGAGCAAATGAGGGACAGTGGCTTTTGGAGGAAAGCAAAAAGGCCAAATCATTTGTCGAGGCACGGTTGGTAATGGTACTTCTTCCTCTATTAAAGATGTACTACTAGTTAAAGGTCTAAGGCATAATTTATTAAGTATTAGTCAATTAAGTGATAGTAATTATGATATTATATGTAACCAAAAAACATGCAAAGCTATTAGTCAGAAGGATGGATCAGTACTCTTCACAGGTCATAGGCAAAACAATATTTAAAAGATAAATCTGTTTAGTCATGCTAACCTTAGATTAGTTTCAAAACTAAATAAACTTCAACTGGTGAGAGGTCTACCTAAGCTCAGCTATAAAACTGACATTATGTGTGAAGCTTGTCAAAAGGGAAAACAAACAAAAAATTCTTTAAATCCTAAAAACTCAATATCTACCTCAAAGCCCCTTGAGTTATTACACATAGATCTATTTGGGCCAGTAAAAACAACATCTCTAAGTGGAAAGAAATATGGGTTTGTTATTGTAGATTATTACACTAGGTGGACATGGGTAAAAATTTTAGGAAGTAAGGATGAATCCCGCAAAGTGTTTATCACATTTTGCAAACAAATAATGAATGAAAAAGGTCTTAAAATTATAACAATTAGAAGTGATCATGGAGGAGAATTTGAGAACAAACTCTTTGAAAGTTTTTGTGATGAGAATGGAATCTCTCACAACTTTTCAACTCCTAGAACACCCCAACAAAATGTAGTTGTAGAAAGAAAAAAAAGAACACTCCAAGAAATGGCAAGAACAATGCTAAATTGAAGGTGCAAACACGAGAAGGGGGGTTGAATTGTGTTTGTCAAACTTGATTTCTTTTGGTGTTTTGTTGAATGTTAATGTGAATTATTCGATATATTACTAATCAGATTCAGCAGCGGATAATAATAACATAATAACACAGCAATTTATACTGGTTCACCGTTATCTAGGCTACGTCCAGTCCCTTCCTCCAGAAGGCCTTTTCACTAATTCAAACTCCTTTGAATTACAACACCACTGACCCTACAAGCCAGTCTTCCCAAACAACCTGACAACCCCAGACTTTTGAGGAACAACAACACCTTGACTATACCAGCCAAGTCTTCTCAAACAGCCTGACAACCCCAGACTTTTGAGGAACAACAACACCTTAACTAACCCAGCTAAGTCTTCTCAAACAGCCTGACAACCCTAGACTTTTTGAAGGTGCAAACACGAGAAGGGGGGTTAAATTGTGTTTGACTAACTTGATCACTTTTCCTATTTTTATACTTTTAAAACAAAACTTGATGAAATAAGAACAGAGTTAACAGCGGATATAAAGTAAAAAATAAAACACATAATTTTTATACTGGTTCACCGTTAACGAGGCTACGTCCAGTCCCTTCACCTTAAAGGATTTCACTAATTCAAACCTTGAATTACAGCAGTTCTACTGACCCTCCAAGTCAGTCTTCTCAAACAGTCTAACAATCCTAGACTCTTGAGGAATACAGCACCTTTCTTCTCCTGCCAATCTGACAACCCCATATTGTAGAAGGAATTACAACACTTTGAATCTAATTGCCAAGTAATCTGCTACCCCTTCTGACTCCCTCAGATTGTAGACTCTACTTCAACAACTTAGATCACACGAGAAAGAAAATAACAAGAGTGCTTGCTTCTTGAAAGCTGGAACTCACAATTGACCTCACTGAAAACTTGAGTGTTTGCTTTGGAAGTGTATGACTCTTTTTAATTTTCGATACTAAGTATTATGCCTTGAGCCTCCTTTTATAGATGCAGATTAGGGCCTCTTCCAAGCTTAATTTCGAGCTGAATCTTGCTGGATTCTCTTGCAAAAATAACTTGACCAATTGGGCTTTATTTAAATAAAAAACATATCTTTTATTAAGCTTCAGATTTTTTTTCAAAATAACTGGCCAATCAAGTCTTTAGATCCTTCCCGCCAACAGCTCCTGTGTTCCACAATACTTCACTTTATTTTTGTAACAAATCTTTTTAATACTTTGATCAAAATAAATTAAGATCTCCACCGTTAATCCTCATGATTAAATCTGGACCATTTGATCTTCTGTGCTAGTCCACATCTGGACCATACTAATTGATATGTTGTGATCCTCTGATTTCGGCCATCCCTGGACCAAATTTCCAAACCTTCTGATCTTCTGATCTCCGCCATCCTTGTCCAGCAAACTGATCTGCTGTGATCCTCTAATCTCGGCCACTGATGGTCCACTCTTTCTGACCTTCTGATTTCGGCCAACACTGGGCCACGGTCTGATCTTCTGATCTCGGCCAACACTGGGCCAAATAATTAAATCTGAACCATTGATCTGAAAATCTTCGCTCTGATCTGGACCAATTCTGGACTTCGTCTGGATTAAACTAAAATTAAATCTGGACAAGTAATATTTCAGTCTGGACATTTTACCTTTGATTTTGGATCAGATATGGATCAATTCTGGAGATCATTTCTTCTGGTCTGGACTTAGTTTCATACCTTGGACCATGCTATCTTCTGGTCTGGGTCAAATCTGGATTAATTCTCTTGTTCTGGACCCATTAATTCATCCTCTAATTAAGTCTGGAACAAGTCTGGACTGTTTATCATTTTACTGCCAGGCCATCTTCTGGTCAGAATAACTTCTGGAATAAATCTGACATTTGACATCGTCTGGTTTGGAACAACTCTCCCTATGGCAGGCTTCCTTCTGGTCTGGTCCAGGTCTCCTTCTGACTTTGCTTCCTTCTGATCTGGGCGAGCAAAGATATCCTCTGGTAGTGTTTTGACATCCTGGTGTATCCTCTGGTAATTCCAGAATGCATTCTGGATGCATTTTCTGCTTTTGCAATCTTCAATTTCTAGTGGTATTTAATGTAATAATTCAAGGTACAAAATAAGATTACATGGAGTGCTTTTGTAAACATCAAAATCCTAAGTATTTAGAACCAACTTGGTTCCAACAATCTCCCCCTTTTTGATGATGACAAAACCTTAACTTATTTTGCTAGTTTATAACTCGAAGGCTTGAATTACTCCCCCTTAGACCAATCTCTCCCCCTAAGTCTGATACTGACTTTTTCTTCTCCTTTTCAACTCCATCTCTTTTCACTCTTTCTTTTCTTCTCTTCTCCTCTCCTTTTCAACTCGTTCTCTTTTCATCTCTTTCTGATTTATTTTTCTCTCTCCCTGTTTCTTCTCCTTTTCAACTCCTTCTCTTTTCACTCTTTCTTTTTCTCTCTTTATTTTTCTCTCCCTGTTTCCTCTCCTTTTCAACTCCTTCTTTTTTCATCTCTTTCTTTTTCACTCCTTCTTTCTTTTTATCTCTCCTTTTCTACTTATTTCTCATTTTTCTCTCTTTCTCCCTCTTTTTGTCATCAGCCAAAAAGAGGTCCTACTATTTTTGTATTTTTTGTTTCTCTCTTTACAAATTACAGAAAGTAAAACAGAAAATAAAAGACAAAAAATAAAATTACAAGAAATTTAAAAACTCCTAAAATGACTACTTGAGCTAGTCAGATATGAAGGAAATGCTAAGATGCTTCTTGATGAACTCGAACCTATCTTCTGGTAATGCTTTGGTGAAGATATCAGCCCATTGATGATCAGTGTCCACAAAATGTATGCTTAAAGTTCCTTTTTGAACATGGTCCCTAATGAATTGGTGTTTTATTTCAATGTGTTTGGCTCTAGAGTGTAAGATAAGGTTCTTGGTTAGGTTTATGGCTGAAGTGTTATCACAGAACAAAGGAATATTGGTTTCAAAGATGTTGTAATCTTCAAGTTGATGTTTCATCCAAAGTAACTGTGAACTGCATCCTACTGCTGATATATACTCAGCTTCAGCTGTTGACATGGCAATGGTGCTTTGTCTTTTGCTTGACCAAGAGATCAAATTATCACCTAAGAAAGTGCAGTTGCCACTTGTACTTTTCCTTTCCAGCTTGTCTCCAGCATAGTCGGAATCACAAAAACCTCTGAGTTTGTAGGTGGGGGTTTTCTTGTATAACAGGGTAAGGTTGGTGGTTCCTTTAAGGTATCTCAGAATTCGTTTGATAGTAGTTAAATGGGAATCCCTAGGGTCAGCTTGAAATCGGGCACAGACACAAACACTAAACAAAATGTCAGGTCTAGAAGCAGTTAAATAAAGAATGGATCCAATCATACCTCTGTATGTTTTCTGGTCTACCTTTTGCCTGGTTTCATCTTTCTCAAGTGAGCAGGTTGGGTGCATGGGGGTGGCCATAAGCTTACATTCACTCATTTTGAACTTTTTAAGAAATTCTTTAGTATATTTAGATTTGTGAATGAGTATACCTGATTTACCTTGGTGAATCTGAATTCCCAAGAAAAACTTGAGTTCTCCCATCATGCTAATTTGAAACTCTTTCTGCATTAGGTCAGAAAACTCCTTGCACAAAGTGCCATTAGTCGATCCAAATATGATATCATCAATATAAACTTGAATAATCAAAATATCATTGTTAATGGATTTCCTAAATAGAGTATTATCAATCTGGCCTCTATTAAATTCATTCTTAAGCAGAAAGTTGCTAAGTGTGTCATACCATCCCCTTGGTGCTTGTTTTAAACCATATAAGGATTTCTTAAGTTTAAAAACATGGTCTGAAAAATCAGAAATTTCAAATCCAGAGGGCTGTTTGACATAGACTACCTCACTTATGTAGATATTTAAGAATGCACGTTTAACATCCATTTGGTA
Source organism: Cicer cuneatum (assembly GCA_037974295.1). NCBI lineage: Eukaryota > Viridiplantae > Streptophyta > Magnoliopsida > Fabales > Fabaceae > Cicer > Cicer cuneatum. The sequence goes on along the minus strand of JBBPBO010001984.1, from coordinate 31,824,728 downwards.
CAACATTATATCATGATTAGCAGCAAATGATAATAGAATTCTAATTGCTTCTAACCTGGCCACTGGAGCAAAAGTCTCAGTGTAGTCTATACCTTCCTGTTGACTGTATCCTTGAGCTACAAGTCTGGCTTTGTTCCTTACCACTTCACCTTTTTCATTAAGTTTATTCCTGAACACCCACTTGGTTCCAATAATGTTTTTGTTTGGTCTGGGTACCAGATCCCAAACATCATTCCTTTGGAATTCATTCAGCTCTTATTGCATTGCAAGTATCCAACCTTCGTCTGCCAAAGCTTAATCAACATTGGTTGGTTTGCATCAGCTTCTGGTTCTGGAAGATCTGTAACAGCTTTTGATTCTGATAAATCAGCTTCTGGTTCTAGTGAATCTATAACAACTTCAGATTCTAGTAAATATCCAGATTTCTCTTCTGACTTATCTTGGCTATTTCTGACTTGATCAGGTTTATCTTTTGAAGATTTGTCATGTGTTGCTGACTTGCTTGTATTCTCTACCTTTCTAGGTACTTCTGTTTCTTCTGCTTCTGCTTCTGCTCCCTTTGGTTCTGGTGAACCTGCACTATCTTTATCTTGCTTTGATTTGTCAAGATCAAGCAGTTTGTCATATAACATCATATAGATCAAATAATTTAAAAATGAACTCAATACAGCCAAACCATTAATTCTGCTTCTGGTGATTTCTACTTGTTTTTTAACCCACTAGAATGGTGTTTCTGCTGAATGGTTCAATTCGTGTGAATCACCTGGTTCCTCAGACAGTTTGAAAACCTGCAGAATATTTATCTAGCTTTGATTTGTTAAGATCAAGCTTCTTCTTATCACAGTAAACATAAATATCAAATAATAATAGTATTTACAGCAAGATGTAACCTCTATGTCAACAGTTTCAGTTTTACTCTGAAAATCCTCTTGCTTCTAGTTTTCATATTCCTAATCTGTATGTTCTGTGATTACATGGTTTGGATGAGGGGATTTGAATTCCCTTCCAGGTTTGTAGTCTTGATGAATCTCACTGGAAGGTTTGAAGAACTCTCCTTATTCGGATTCTTCTCTGTATGCTTTGGCTGATACACCATGTTCCTCTGGTGATTCTGGAACATGTTTTGGTTCTGGTAACTTTGGTGAATCTGGTGATTCTGATAACCTTGATGGTTCTGGTGATTCTGATAATTCTTGTAGTTATACTGATTCTGATAATTAGAGTAATTCTCATGATCATACCTGAACCTTTGATACCTGTTCTGGTTCTGGTTCCAGTACTTATTCTGGTTCTGGTTCTAGTGCTGATTCTCGTTCTGGTTCCAGTGTTGGTTCTGGTTCCAAATCCTGTACCTCTGATACTGATTCCAGTTCTGGTTCTGGTTCCAGTTCTTGTTCCTCTGATTAGTGTGATATCTTTGATATTTCCTGTTCCTCCTATGATTCTGGCTCTGGTTGCGTTGACCAGACCTTCTTCCATCAGACTCATATTGCTTTTTCCTGGTTGTGGCAGGAACATAAACCTTCTTCTGCTTGTGCATTGCCAACAACCATTTTCCATGCACCATTGTTGGTGTCTCCTTCTGGTTGCTCAGAACATCTGCCACATAGACAATTTGATCTTTTGGTACCCAGAACTGATTGGGTCCAGGTTTGTTAGTCTTAACAGCTCTCTGATCTTGTTCAGATATTACCATTGGACAAGATAATTCAGAGTGACCTTTCTTAGCACAAACAATGCATAAAACATCAGAATGAACAGCTTTACTTTCAATAATCGTTTCCGTAAAACCAAGACCTCTCTTTCTAGAGTTACTGTTTCCATAAATCATAGATGCATATTTACTTCTTTCCATTCCATTAGAAATAAAGTTTTGAAAAAATTGCTCATGCATATCAGATTCACGAACAGTTTCAGAAGTGGAACAAATATTACTTTTGAGAGTTTGGTTTTCAGACTTGAGTCTTGCAACTTCAGTTTTAAAATCTATGTTTTCAGTTGCATACTGAGAATTTCGATTCTTTAAAACTTGGACTTCTTTGGTTATATTTTTCTTATCTTCCCTAAGAGTTTTTAGTTTTAAAGACATCTTATTGTTTGCATTTAACAAGTCTTTTAAAGTCTCAATTAATTCAGATTTAGAGAGATTAGAAAATACCTCACTGTCTTCATCTTCTGATTCTATTCCAGAGCTTGAGCTATATCCAGACCTTGAGTTGGTATGAGCCATTAGAGACAGAATTGCTTCCTCTGATGTGCTTCCCGACTTGCTTGAATGACTACTTCGTTCATTCTTCCTTTTGCCTGCTTTCCTTCATGAAATCATGTCTTCATGAGGTCCAGAAGCAGACCTGATGTGTGCCTTCATTGCTGTTTTGCCTCTTCTTCATCCGACGATTCTTCTACTGATTCCGATACATCCCAGGCAGCCATCGGACCCTTCTTTCTGTATCTGGAACTCTTCTTGTGTTGTTTGCCTTTTTCCAGATTTGGACATTCTGACTTGATATGTCCAAGTTTATTGCACCCATAACAAACAATATTCTTCTTGTCAGATTCTTCCTTTCCTTTGTTGTTATGTTTCTTCTTGAAGCTTCTTCTCTTCCTGTTTTCCCAGATCATAACCATCTTTTTGGTTAAGTAAGCCATATCATCATAGTCACTGTCACTATCCTCTGATTCTAATGCAGCTTTCTTCTGTTTCGACTTCAGAGCCAGATTCTTCTTCTTCTTTGGTTCATCTTCTTCCAGTTCTATTTCATGACACCTGAGTGAGCTGATCAGGTCTTCAAGTCTTAAGTTATTCAGATCTTTGGCTTGCTAAACTGCAGTAACCATTGGTCTCCACTTTTTTGGTAAACTTCTTAGAATCTTCTTGACATGATTTGTTGTTGTGTAGCTTTTCTTCAAGACCTTCAGTCCAGATATCAGAGTCTGGAATCTGTAGAACATTCCATCAATGTTTTCATCATCTTCCATCTTGAACATCTCATACTGTTTGACCAGTATGTTAGCCCTTGCTTCTTGAACCTGCTGGCTTCCTTCATAGGTTAGAACCAGACTGTCGAATATGCTCTTTGCTGTTTCTTTATCTGTGCATCTGTCAAATTCCTTCAATGTGATGGCACTGATCATGATGTTTCTAGACTTGTGATGAAGTTTGTGTAATCTGCTCTGGTCTGGTCATATCATCCATGTCTAGTTCTTTAGTTGGATCTTCTGGATAAGTAGGTGCAATGTATCCTTTGACTATCATCTTCCATAGTTCAGGATCTTGAGATATGACGAAACTTCTCATTATGTCCTTCCAATACTCAAACCATTCTCCATCAAACAGTGGTGGTCTGTTGATGTTGCCTCCCAATTCTTCTCTGGATTCTGCCATGTTGAACCCCTTGGACCTTTCCTCAAACACTGTTAAGTGCTCAGCCTTGAGACCGAGCTCTGATGCCAATTGAAGGTGTAAACACGAGAAGCGGGGGTTGAATTGTGTTTGACTAACTTGATTACTTTTCTTGTTTTTATACTTTTAAAACAAAACTTGATGTATGATTAAAAGCAGAGTTAGCAGCGAATGTAAAATAAAAATAAAACTCAGAATTTTTATACTGGTTCACCGTTAACGAGGCTACGTCCAGTCCTTTCACCATGAAGGATTTCACTAATTCAAACCTTGAATTACAACCGTTCTCTGACCCTCCAAGTCAGTCTTCTCAAACAGTCTAACAATCCTAGACTCTTGAGGAATGCAATACCTTTCTTCAGCGAATCTGACAATCCCAGATTGTAGAAGAATTTTCAACACTATGAATCTAATTGCCAAGTAACCTGCTACCCCTACTGACTCCCTCAGATTGTAGACTCTACTTCAACAACATAGATTTGACACAGTGGAAAGAAAATAACACGAGTACTTGCTTCTTGAAAGCTAGAACTCACAATTGACCTCTTTGAAAATTTGAGTGTTTTGCTTTGGAAGTGTATGACTCTTTTGCTCTGGATTCTCTTGCTAAAATATCTTGACCAATTGGGCTTCATTTAAATAAAAAACATATCTTTTTTAAGCTTCAGATTTTCTTTCAAAATAACTGGCCAATCATGTCTTTAGTTTATTCCAGCCAACAGCTCCTGTGTTCCACAATACCTCACTTTTATTTTTGTAACAAATCTTTTTAATACTTTGATTAAAATAAATTAAAATCTCCACCGTTAATCCTCCTATAAATCTGGACCATTGGATTCTTTTGCGCTAGTCCACATCTGGACCAAACTAATTGATATGCTGTGATCCTTTGATTTCGACCATCCCTGGACCATACTTCCTAACCCTCTGATCTTTTGATTTCGGCCATCCTGGACTTGCACCTGATATGCTACAATCCTTTGATCTCGGCCATTGCTGGGCCACACATCCTGACCCTCTGATTTCGGACAACACTGGGCCATGATCTGATCTTCTGATCTCGGCCAACATTGGGCCAAATAATTAATTCTGAACCATTGATATGGAAATCTTCCCTCTGATCTGGACCAATTTTTGACTTGGTCTGGATTAAACTGAAATTAAATCTGGATAAGTAAAATTTCAGTCTGGACATTTTACCTTTGATTTTGGATCAAGTCTGGATCAATTCTAGAGATTATTTCTTTTGGTCTGCACTTAGTTTCATGCCTTGAGTCATGTTATCTTCTGATCTGGGTCAAATCTGGATTGATTATCTTGTTCTGGACTCATTAACTTATATTCTGGTTGAGTCTGAAACAAGTCTGGGCTGTTTTAATTTCTCACTGCCAAGCCATCTTCTGGTCAGAATAACTTCTGGAATAAATCTGATATTTGATTCCTCTTGGTTTGGACAAACTCTCCCTCTAGCAGGCTTTCCTCTGGTATGGTCCAAGTCTTCTTCTGACATTGCTTCCTTCTTATCTGGGCAAGCAAAGATATCTTCTGGTGATCCTGGAGTATCTTCTGGTAATTCCAGGATGCATTCTGGATGCATCTTCTGCCGCTGCAAACTTCATTTTCTGGTTGTATTTAATGTAATAATTCAAGGTAGAAAATAAGATTACATGGAGTGCTTTTGTAAACATCAAAATCCTAAGTACTTAGAACAAACTTGGTTCCAACACCACAATACTTCACTTTATTTTTGTAACAAATCTTTTTAATACTTTGATCAAAATAAATTAAGATCTCCACTGTTAATCCTCATGATTAAATCTGGACCATTTGATCTTCTGCACTAGTCCACATCTGGACCATACTAATTGATATGTTGTGATCCTCTAATTTCGGCCATCCCTGGACCACACTTCCTAACCTTCTGATCTTCTAATCTCGGCCATCCTGGTCCAGCAAACTGATCTGCTGTGATCCTCTGATCTCGGCCACTGCTGGTCCACTCATTCTGACCTTCTAATTTCGGCCAACACTGGGTATGGTCTGATCTTCTGATCTCGGCCAACATTGGGCCAAATAATTAAATCTAAACCATTGATCTGAAAATCTGCCCTCTGATCTGGACCAATTCTGGACTTGGTCTGGATTAAACTGAAATTAAATCTGGACAAGTAATATTTCAGTCTGGACATTTTACCTTTGATTTTGGATCAGGTCTGGATCAATTCTGGAGATCATTTCTTTTGGTCTATACTTAGTTTCATACCCTGGACCATGCTATCTTCTAGTCTAGGTCAAATCTGGATTAATTCTCTTGTTCTGGACCCATTAATTCATCCTCTAATTAAGTCTGGAACAAGTCTGGACTGTTTATCATTTTACTGCCAGGCCATCTTCTGGTCAGAATAACTTCTGGAATAAATCTGACATTTGACATCTTCTGGTCTGGAACAACTCTCCCTATGGCAAGCTTCCTTCTGGTCTGGTCGAGGTCTCCTTCTGACTTTGCTTCCTTCTGATCTGGGCCAGCAAAGATATCCTCTGGTAGTGTTTTGACATCTTTGTGTATCCTGTGGTAATTCTAGAATGCATTCTGGATGCATTTTCTGCTTCTGCAATCTTCAATTTCTGGTGGTATTTAATGTAATAATTCAAGGTACAAAATAAGATTACATGGAGTGCTTTTGTAAACATCAAAATCCTAAGTATTTAGAACCAACTTGGTTCCAACACTTTTGAGGAACAACAACACCTTGACTAAACCAGCCAAGTCTTCTCAAACAGTCTGACAATCCCAGACTTTTGAGAAACTTCACCACCTTAAACCTTCAAGCTAAGTCTTTTTCTAACAACGTGACAACCCCAGATTTTAGAAGAAACTTCAACACTATAGGATTTAATATAAGGGATCGAAATTAGAACTGAGTAATTACTTCTGGAAAGTTGATACTCACAATATGCTTAAAGTGAACTAGAGTGTTTGCTTTTGAATAATTTATGATGACGATCAGCTTCACACTCTAAGAAAAGAACACTTAGAAAATATTTATCTTTTAAGCATGTGTTTCTCTCCTTTGAACTCTTTGAATACTTATGAATTTTTGCTTGATTTCTTCTATTTTTCGATGCTTTATTCTCTAGCACTAAGCCTCTATTTATAGTTGAAATTAGGACTTCACTGATGCTTTACTTCTTGAGTGTATTTTGATTAATCTGTTTGGAGAATATTCTGGAGTAGTTTGCTCAGATTCTGTTTTGAGTCTTTTGCTCACTGATGCTTTACTTCTGGAGTGTATTTCAATTAATCTGTTTTGAACATTTTGCTCCGCTTCTGTTTGAGCATGCTTTTAGCTAGATTCTGTTTCTCGAGTCTTTTGCTCCAATTCAGTTTTGAGCATTTTTCTCAGATTCTGTTTTGAGCATATTTTTAGCTAGATTTTGTTTCTCGAGTCTTTTGCTCCAATTCTGTGTTGAGCATTTTTCTTATATTATGTTTTGAGCATGTTTCTCATATTCCGTTTTGAGCACATTTCTCAGATTCTATTTTGAGCATTTTTCTCAGATTCTATTTTGAGCATATTTCTCTGATAGATTCCTCTGATATATCTCTAGAGACATCTGTTGGAACCAAGTTGGTTCTAAGTACTTAGGATTTTGATGTTTACAAAATCACTCCATGTAATCTTATTTTGTACCTTGAATTATTACATTAAATGCCACCAGAAGATAAAGTTTCCAGAGGATAAAAACAGACCAGAGGATACACCTCCAAAAGACACAAGAAAATGCATCCAGAAGATACCAGAGGATGCATCCTAAAATTACCAGAGGAGACACCTAGATGTCAAAACACCACCAAAGGATATCTTTCCTGGCCCAGATCAAATGGAAGCAAATTCAGAAGAAGACCTGGACCAGACCAGAGGGAAGCCTGCCAGAGGGAGAGTCGTTCTAGACAAGAAGATATCATAAGTCAGACTTAGTCCATAAGTTATTCTGACCAGAAGATAGTCTGGCAGCAAAATGATAAACAGTCCAGACTTGATCCAGACTTAATAAAAGGATAAATTAATGGATCCAAAACAAGAGATTTAATCCAGATTTGACCCAGACCAGAAGATAGCATGATAGAGTATGAAACTCAGTCAAGATCAGAAGAAATGATGTCCAGATTTACTCAAGACCTGATCCAGATCAAGAGGTAAATGTTCAGAATTAAATATCCTTTGTCCAAATTTAATTTTAGTTGAATCCAGACCCAGTTCAAAATTGGTCCTGATCAGAAGGAAAAGGTTCAGATCAATGGTCAAGATTTAAGTATATGGCCCAGTGTTGGCCGAGATCAGAAGATCAGACCATGGCCCAGTGTTGGCCGAAATCAGAAGGTCAGAATGTGTGGTCCAACATTGGCCGAGATCAGAGGATCACATCAGATCAGTTTGCTAGATCAGGTTGGCCGAGATCGGAAGATCAGAAAGTGTGGTCCAATGTTGGCCAAAATCAGAGGATCACAGCAGATCACTTAGTATGGTGCAAATGTGGACTAGAGCAGAAGATCAAACGGTCCAGATTTAATCAAGATGATAATCAGTAGAGATTTGATTAAATTTGATCAAAGTATTAAAAGGATTTGATACAAAAATAAGTTGAAGTCGTATGGGAATTCTGAAGCTATTGGCGGGAACAAACATTTTTTCCAGAATTAATTAAAGACAAGATTGGCCCAAGTTATTTATGAAAGCAAATCTGGAGCTAAAAAGATATATTTTTTATTTAAATTAAACCCGATTGGTCAAGGTATTTTTGCAAGAGAATCCAGCAAGATACAGCTCGAATTTCAGCTTGGAAGAGACCCGAATTAACATCTATAAAAGGAGGCTCAAGACTGAAGACTCAATATCGAAAATCACAAAAGAGTCATACACTTCCAAAAGCAAACACTCGAATTTTCAGTGAGGTTAATTGTGAGTTCTAGCTTTCTAGAAGCAAGCAGTCGTGTTATTTTCTTTCCCTTGTGTTAGATCTAAGTTGTTGATGTAGAGTCTACAATCTGAGGGAGTCAAAAGGGGTAGCAGATTACTTGGCAATTAGATTCAAGGCGTTGTAATTCCTTCTACAATATGGGGTTGTCAGATTGGTAGGAGAAGACTTGTCTTAAGAAGTCAAGGTGTTGTATTCCTCAAAAGTCTAGGATTGTAAGACTGTTTGAGAAGACTGACTTGGAGGGTTAGTGGTATTGTTGTAATTCAAGGTTTTGAATTAGTGAAATCCTTCAAGGTGAAGGGACTGGATGTAGCCTCGTTAACGGTGAACCAGTATAAGATTCTGTGTTTTTATTTTTACTTTATATCCGCTGCTAACTCTATTTATTTCATACATCAAGTTTTGTTTTAAAATTGCAAAAACAGAAAAAGTATTCAAGTTAGTCAAACACAAATCAACCCCCCTTCTCATGTTTTCACCTTCAACATCATCCTCTGATTTCTGCTTCTGTTGACGTCATCTTCTGGTGACCTCCTATGGTGACGTCATCCTCTGATTTCTGCTTCTGGTGACGTCATCTTATGGTGACATCCTCTGGTGACGTCATCCTCTGATTTCTGCTTCTGGTAACGTCATCCTCTGATCTATTCTTCTGGTGACATTTTCATTCTTCTTCTAAGTCAAATATGTTATTTTCATAAAATACATTTGTTAACATCAAAACTTTAATTGCAAGAACCAACTTGGTTCCAACAATCTCTCCCTTTTCGATGATGACAAACAATGTATTTTTGTTAATACTTTTTCTTTCTTTTGACTTTGACTCCCCCTAAGACTAAGCTTCATTTTAAGCTTCATTTTATATTTTCTCCCCCTAAGTCTAATGCCCAGATATCATATCAAATACATCATACATCATCTTCTCCTCCTTTCAAATACATCATCTTTTCCCTCGGATATTTTATCAAATATTACATCTTCTCCCCCTTTGTCATCAGACAAAAAGGATTGAATGAAAAAAAGAGATCCTCTGGTTTTTTTTTTACTTTTTTTTTAATTATAAAAGCACACGAAAAATAAAATAACATACAAAAAAATTAAACTAAGCTATTTGGTTAGGAATGAAGATAAGATTAAGGTTTTTCTTGATGAATCCAGACCTATCTTCAGATAGTGGTTTAGTGAATATATCAGCCCATTGATGTTTAGTGTCTACAAACTAAATGTTGAGTACTCCTTTCTGAACATAATCTCTGATAAAATAATGTTTGATCTCTATGTGTTTGGCTCTTGAGTGTAGGAACGGGTTTCTGGTTAGAAAAATTGCAAAGGTGTTATCACAATATATGGGTATGTTGGATTCTAATATTTTGTAGTCTTCAAGTTGATGCTTCATCCATAGTAGTTGAGAGCCGCAGCCAGCTGCTGAAATGTATTCAGCCTCTTTTGTTGACATGGTAATGATGTGTTGTCTCTTACTGGACCATGAAATTAAATTGTCTCCTAAAAAGGTACAATAGCCACTGGTGCTTTTTCTTTCAAGTTTATCTCCAGCATAGTCGGAATCACAGTATCCACTCAGTTTGTATGTAGGGGTTTTTGTTGCAAAACAATGTGAGGTTGGTAGTGCTTTTCAGATATCTAAGAATTCTCTTAACAATAGTTAAACGGGATCTCCTAGAGTCACAATAAAATCTAGCACATACACTAAACATGATATTAGGTCTAGAAGCAGTGAGATAGAGTAGAGATCCTATCATTCCTCTGTAGGATTTTTAATCAACTTTTTGTCCTAAGTCATCCTTTTCAAGTGAGCAGGTAGGTTGCATTGGATTTAACATACGTTTGCAATCACTCATCTTAAACTTCTTGAGAAGCTCTTTTGTATATTTTGATTGATGAATGTATATATCTTTTTTACTCTGTTGAATTTGTATTCCTAGGAAGAACTTAAGTTCTCCCATCATACTCATTTGAAATTCGTGCTGCATTAATTCAGAAAATTCTGGCCACTGAAGCAAAAGTCTCAGTGTAGTCAATATCTCCTTGTTGACTATAACCATGTGCCACAAGTCTTGCCTTGTTTCTGACAACATCACCTTTTTCATTTAGCTTATTCCTAAAGACCCACTTGGTTCCAACAATGTTCTTTTCTGGTCTTGGAACTAGATCCCAAACATCATTCCTCTTAAATTCATTTAACTCTTCTAGCATTGCAATAATCCATCCATCATCTGCCAATGCTTCACTAACAGAGGTAGGCTCAATCGATGAGAGTAAGCCAAATAGACTGATGTCTTTTAGTGATGATCTGGTTTTTAAATAATCACTTCCACTTCCAATGATCAGATTTTCAGGATGAGATGATTGATATTTCCATCCAGATTTCTCTTCTGATTTGATCAGATTCATCATTTGAAAATGTTTCACATGCTTCTGACTTTCTTGTATCCTCCACTTCTCCATGTTCTGCTGGTTTATCTGCTTCTACTTTCTCTGGTTCTTGTAAATCTAATATAGACTCTATTCTGAATGTAACATGCAGTGTTGATTGTTTCAACCTAAAATTGGTTTGCAACATTTAAATCATTTAACATAGTTCTGGCCATGTCTTGGAGTGATCTACTCTTTCTTCTAACTTATCTTCAGATTTATCCTCTGAAGACTTGTCGTATGCTTGCTAGTATCTTCTGCTTTTTCAAGTTCTTTTGCCTACATCAGCTTCTAGTTCTTGTAGATCTGTATCAGCTTCTGGTTCTAGTAAACCTGCATTAATTTCCTCTGGTTCTGGTGAACCAGCTTCGGTTTCCTCTAGTTCCAGCATCAGTTTCCTCTAGTTCTAGTTAACCTTAATTCTGCTTCTGGTGGTTTCTACTTGTTTTTTAAAACCACTAGAATGTTGTTTCTGCTGAAGTGTTCAATTCTTGTGGATCACATGGTTCCTTTAACTATTTGAGAAACTGTAACATACCTATATGACCAGTTTTAGTTTCACTCTGAAAACCCTCGTATTTCTTCTTTTCTGGTTTTCAGATTCTGAACTTGCATATTCTGTGATTAGAGAGTCTGGATGTAGGAATTTGAATTCCCTTCCAGGTTTGTAGTCTTGATGAATTCCACAGGAGTGTTTGAAGAACTCTCTTGATTCTGATTCTTCTCTTTCTGCCGATATATCAGGCTCCTCTGATAATTCTGAACTGATGATAATTCTGTTTCTTCTGGTAGTTTCAGTTTTGTTGATACGTATGATTTCTTTGTCTGTTCTGATTAGTGTGATATGTGTGATTTCTTTGATATTTCCTGTTCCTCCTATGATTCTGGTTCTAGTTCTAATAGGTATTCTATTTACCAGTTTTTCTTCCACTAGAGTTACTTTGCTTCTGCTTGATAGATGTTGGAACATATACCTTTTTCCCTTCATATATTGCCAGCATCCATTTACCAGGCACCATGATTGGTGTTTCACTTTGGTTGCTCAGAACATATGCAACATAAACAATTTTATCTTTTGGTACCCAAATCTAGTTGAGTCCAGGTTTGTTAGTCTTTAAAAGTTTCTTGTTTTTCCTTGTATTTAGCATAGGACAAGACACTTTGGAACGACCTTTCTTGTAACAAACAGCACACACAATATCAAAGGGAACAGGTTTAAGCACAGGTTTAGGTTCAGTTATAGTTTCTTCAAATCCTATACCTATATTTCCATTCCTACTGACTCCATAAATCATAGAAGCATATTTGCTTCTTTCCATGCCATTAGCAAGAAATTCTTGGAAAACTTGTTCATGCATATCAGAATTACTTGTGGTATTTTCAATTGCTGTTGAATTATGATTATTTTTCAGATTTAAACTTTCATCTTGAAGTTCAGCAAAACTGTTTTTCAAGCATACATTCTCTATTTTCAATTATGCAATATCAGTTTCAAGAATGACACTTTCTGTTTTAAATTCTGCAATCTGATTCTTTAAAACATTCACTTCTTCCGTTAGATTTGTATTTTCTTTCTTAAGAGTTTTCAGTTTTAAAGATAATTTGTAATTACTGTTTAAAAAATCATTCAGAGCAGTAATCAAATCAGATCGAGTGAATTCAGAATATACCTTAATTTCATCATCTTCTTATTATCTTCGAGAATCAGATTCTGTGTTGGATCCAGAGTTGGTGTGAGCCATCATAGCCAAATCTGCTTGTTCATCTTCAGAAGATTCATCAGAATCATCCTATGTAGCCATCATGCTTTTCTTTTTAGTTCTGAAATCTTTCCTCTGGTACTTCCCTTTCTCCATATTTGGACATTCTGACTTGATGTGTCCAGATACATTACATCCGTAGCAGATGATATCTTTCTTGTCATGTGTATGATCACTTTCTTTGTTGCACTGCTTGGAATATCTTGGGGAAAATTTCTTTCTTCTGTTGTGCCACATCTTTCTGAAATTTCTGGATAAGAAAGCAATTTCTTCTTCCTCTGAATTCAGACTTTGATCGTTTGAATCACTATCTTCTGATGTTGCTTTCAGAGCCTTCTTTTGCTTGGATTTCAGTGCTAGAGTTTTGTTCTTCTTCTTGGGTTCATCTTCTTCCAACTCAATTTCATGCGATCTGAGATAGCTGATTAATTCTTCCAGCTTTAGAGTATTCAGATCTTTAGCTTCCTGAATAGAAGTAATCTTTGGTCCTCACTTGATTGTGAGACTTCTAAGTATTTTCCTTACATGATCAGCAGTAGTGTAGCTCTTTTCTAGTACCCTTAATCCTGATACTAGAGTCTGGAATCTGGAAAACATAGTTTCAATGTCTTCATCTTCTTCCATCTTGAATAACTCGTACTTCTTGACTAGAATGTTAGCCTTTGCTTCTTGAACTTGCTTACTGCCTTCGTAAGTCAGAATTAGACTATCATAAATGCTCTTCGCTGTTTCTCTGTTAGTGCATTTGTCGAACTCCTTGAACGTGATTGCATTGATCATGAATGTTCTGGATTTGTGATGCAACTTGAACATCTTCTTCTGATCAACATCCATATCTCTTCTGGAAATTTTAACACCATTAGCATCTTCTGGAGCAGTATAACCATCTTCCACCAAGTCCCAAAGTTCAGGATCTTGTGTAATAAAAAAACTTCTCAGCCTATCCTTCCAATATTCAAATCGTTCTCCATCAAACAGAGGTGTGAAGTAGCAATGTCGATTTACATGAAAGGGGGGGTTTGAATTGTAAATTCGCCCTTTTAAAATTCCTATTAAAAACTTAAGAAAATAAATCAAGATTGATCTTGGTTGTGAAAATAGAAAACGGTTCTTGGTTTTCACCAGAATACAGAAACGTCCTTGGTTAGTTAAAATCAACAGTTCAGTTTATCTATTTAACTTGATAATTAAAAGACTGAAAGTAAATAGAGATAAGGGAAGAGAAATCACACACGGATATATCTTGGTTCACCCAACCCGGGCTACGTCCAGTCCTCACAATGGTGAGATTTTCACTAAGTGCTAAAACAGAGATCAATCTTGGTTTTACACACCCTGTTTCAGATCAACTTTGATCTATTACAAAAACAAATCTTTTCCACCTAGAAAGGAGTTCAATCAAATCACCTATCAATCTTTAGATAGGATTTTACTATTCACCTTTTAATCATAAAAGGATTTCCAACAAGCTTACTCAAAACTATACTTCATATTATAGCCTTGAGTTTACAATGATATGATTTAAAGTGTTTTGTCAGAATCTAATAAGGCTCAACACGTGTTTGAGTTCTAATTCTTTGATAGAGAAATACACGAGAATGATTCTAGGAATCGAATAGGAAAAATCTGAACTGACTCAATGTATGTGAGTGAGATAACTTCAAGTATGATTGAAGTGACTAATGAATTGCTTAGTACTTGAAGCTCTGATTTTGGACAGAATTTGAGTATGCTCAACTCTTGTTTGTGTTCTGATTCTTTGACAAAAGAATTCAATAGAATGATTCTGATATGAAGAAGAAGAATAGAACTGAATCTTTTGTTTGTGATTGAGAAGCTTTTCAAGTATGTAAGTGATGTATTGATTTGGACTTGAAGCACTTGAATCTGATTATGAATAATGGAATGATTGCTTTCGTGAGTGCTTATTGTTGCCTATATCTTGAGTTCTCTTTTATAGACTCAAAAAGTACTTTTGACAGCTCATTTTCCCGTTGGGAATAGTTGGATGTCCTTTGTCAGTGATTAGGTGAGAACGGGTCAAAAAGCAAGAATGTTCTTCCTTCTGCTTCCAGCATTCAAGACCAGACTTGGTTCTGGCAAATGAGTCTTGATCTTTAATATTGCGCATTCTGGGTTATTAAATCTGTAGAGGGAACCTCTGATGATATCTTCTGGTATCCTCTAGAGTTATCCTCTTGTGTCCTTTGGAGATATCCTCTGGAGTCCTTATGAGGTATCCTCTAGAGATATCCTCTGGTGTCCTTAGGAGGTATCCTCTGGTGATGTCATATTCTAGAGATTTCTTCTGATAACTTTATCTTCTGGTGACGTCATCTTCTGGAGACATCCTCTGGTGACGACTTCTGGAGGTATCCTCTGGTGATGACTTCTGGAGGTATCCTCTAGATGTATCCTCTGATGACGTCATCTACTGGTGTCATCCTCTGGTGACGTCATCTTCTGCTTCTGATTTGATTCGAATTTCCTTCAAGTTTTCTGTGATTTTTGAATCAAATCTCCTTAATACTTTGATCAGATTTTTATCAAAAATCAATCAAGTCCTCTTCGAATTTTAATTAAGTCTTCACTTTATCTGCATCATGATTTAAATCTGGACCATATGATCTACTGATCTGGATCAAATCTGGACCATGTGATCTGATGTGTACCATTTTGCTTCCTGATCTGGACAGTGTAACCTTCTGATCTGGACTATGTGATATTTTGATCTGGACCTGTGATCTTCTGATCCGAACCATGCTATCTTCTGGTCTGAACCATGCTATCTTCTGGTCTGGACCAAGTCTTCTGTTCTGGACCGAATATGGAACATGTCTTCTGTTCTGGAGTGAGTTAACTTCTGAACATTGTTTCCTTCAGGACAGGATTACCTTCTGGTCTGGACCAAGTCTCCTTCTGGACCATGTTTCCTTCCGATCTGGGCCATGAATAATATCCTCTGATAATGTCATTGTTTCTTCCCTCTGATGATATATTTCAAGATCGTTCAACGTTCTTGGCAGTCAAGTTGGAGAAGGATGTAACAAGGCTGGAGAATAATGTTCAGTATGCTGGAAAATGATTGTATCATTCTAGACTGATGTTATTATACTCGAGGATGATGTTTGATCATTCTAGAAATAGTTGTTAATCATGCTTGAGAAAGATGTTTGCTGCTAGAGATTATTTATCAATCTGGAGACTGATGATACCCTGCTGGAGAATGATGTTAAACAACCTGGAGATTAATGTTAACATGCTGGAGATTGATGTTAACATGCTGGAGAATGATAATCATTCTGGACAGAAGATCATTTTGGACATTCTGGAGGCTGATCTGACTTGTTGGAACAGTTTGATTCATAGCCTTTTTCCTTAAACAAAACTCAAGAGCAATAATTAGTAGATCACCATTCATAAAACTCAATCATTTAATTCAAAAGGTTTGTTGTCATTAAAACATATATCAAAAAGGTTTTTTCCTCAACAAGGTAGTCTGTTGATGTTTCCTCCAGTAGCTTCTTCATTGAATCCAGACATGTTAATCT
The DNA here is from genome assembly GCA_037974295.1 of Cicer cuneatum. NCBI lineage: Eukaryota > Viridiplantae > Streptophyta > Magnoliopsida > Fabales > Fabaceae > Cicer > Cicer cuneatum. The sequence goes on along the minus strand of JBBPBO010001984.1, from coordinate 31,808,601 downwards.
CTTGGATCTTTCCTCAAACACTGTAAAGTGCTCAACCTTGAGACCGAGCTCTGATGCCAATTGAAGGTGCCAACACAAGAAGGGGGGTTGAATTGTGTTTGTCAAACTTGATTTCTTTTGCTGTTTTGTTGAATGTTAATGTGAATTATTCGATATATAACTAATCAGATTCAGCAGCGGATAATAATAACATAATAACACAGCAATTTATATTTGTTCACCGTTAACTAGGCTACGTCCAGTCCCTTCCTCCAGAGGGCCTTTTCACTAATTCAAACTCCTTTGAATTACAACACCACTGACCCTACAAGCCAGTCTTCCCAAACAGTCTGACAACCCCAGACTTTTGAGGAACAACAACACATTGACTATACCAGCCAAGTCTTCTCAAACAGCCTAACAACCCCAGACTTTTGAGGAACAACAACACCTTAACTAAACCACCTAAGTCTTCTCAAACAGCCTGACAACCCCAAACTTTTGAGGAACAACAACACCTTGACTAAACCAGCCAAGTCTTCTCACACAGTCTGACAATCCCAGACTTTTCAGGAACTTCACAACCTTAAACCTACAAGCTAAGTCTTTTTCTAACAACCTGACAACCCCCAATTTTAGAAGAAACTTCAACACTATAGGATTTATTATAAGGGATCGAAATTAGAACTGAGTAATTACTTCTGGAAAGTTGATACTCACAATATGCTTAAAGTGAACTAGAGTGTTTGCTTCTGAATAATTTATGATGACGATCAGCTTCACACTCTAAGAAAAGAACACTTAGAAAATATTTATCTTTTAAGCATGTGTTTCTCTCCTTTGAACTCTCTGAATACTTATGAATTTTTGCTTGAGTTCTTCTATTTTTGATGCTTTATTCTCTAGCATTAAGCCTCTATTTATAGTTGAAATTAGGACTTCACTGATGCTTTACTTCTGGAGTGTATTTCGATTAATCTGTTTTGAGAATATTCTTGAGTAGCTTGCTCAGATTCTATTTTGAGTTTTTTGCTCACTAATGCTTTACTTCTGGAGTGTATTTCAATTAATCTGTTTTGAGCATTTTTCTCCGCTTCTATTTTGAGCATGCTTTTAGCTAGATTCTGTTTCTCGAGTCTTTTGCTCCAATTCTGTTTTGAGCATTTTCTCAGATTCTGTTTTGAGCATATTTCTCAAATTCTGTTTTGAGCATTTTTCTCAGATTCTGTTTTGAGCATTTTTCTCTGATAGATTCCTCTGATATATCTTTCGAGACATCATCCTCTGATTTCTGCTTCTATTGGCGTCATCTTCTGGTGACCTCCTTTGGTGATGTCATCCTCTGATTTCTTCTTCTGGTTGTTGGAACCAAGTTGGTTCTAAGTCTTAGGATTTTGATGATTACAAAAGGACTCAATGTAATCTTATTTTGTACCTTGAATTATTACATTAAATACAACTAGAAAATGAAGTTTGCAGAGGCAGAAGATGCATCCATAATGCATCCTGGAATTACCAGAAGATACTCTAGGATCACCAGAAGATATCTTTGCTTGCCCAGATCAGAAGGAAGCAATGTCAGAGGAAGACCTGGACCATACCAGAGGAAAGCCTGCCAGAGGGAGAGTTTGTCCAGACCAAGAGGAATCAAATATCATATTTATTCCAGAAGTTATTATGACCAGAAGATGGCCTGCAGTGAGAAATTAAAACAGCCCAGACTTGTTCCAGACTCAACCAGAAGATAAGTTAATGAGTCCAGTACAAGAGAATCAATCCATATTTGACCCAGATCAGAAGATAGCATGGTTCAGGGTATGAAACTAAGTCCAGACTAGAAGAAATGATTTCCAGAATTGATCCAGACCTGATCCAAAATCAAAGGTAAAATGTCCATACTGAAATATTACTTATCCAGATTTAATTTCAGTTTAATCCAGACCAAGTCCAGAATTGGTCCAGATCATAGGGAAGATTTCCAGATCAATGGTTCATAATTAATTATTTGGCCCAGTGTTGGCCGAGATCAGAAGATCAGACCATGGCCCAGTGTTGGCCGAAATCAGAGGGTCAACATGTGTGGTCCAGCAATGCCCGAGATCAGATGATTGTAGCATATCAGGTGCAAGTCCAGGATGGCCGAAATTAGAAGATCAGAGGGTTAGGAAGTGTGGTCCAGGGATGGCCGAAATCAGAGGATCACAGCATATCAATTAGTTTGGTCCAGATGTGGACTAGCGCAGAAGAATCCAATGGTCCATATTTAATCAGGAGGATTAACGGTGGAGATTTTAATTTATTTTAATCAAAGTATTAAAAAGATTTGTTACAAAAATAAAAGTGAGGTATTGTGGAATTCGGGAGCTGTGGCGAGAAGCAACTAAAGTTTTGATTGGCCAGTTATGTTTTGAAAGAAATCTGAAGCTTAAAAAAGATATGTTTTTTATTTAAATGAAGCCCAATTGGTCGAGTTATTTTTACAGAGAATCTAGCAAGATTCAGCTCGAATTTAAGCATTGGAAAGGGCCCTAATCTGCATCTATAAAAGGAAGCTCAAGGCAGAATACTCATCATCGAAAATCACAAAAGAGTCATACACTTCCAAAGCAAACACTCAAATTTTCAGAAGGGTCAATTGTGAGTACCAGCTTTCAAGAAGCAAGTACTCGTGTTATTTTCTTTCCATTGTGTTAAATCTAAGTTGTTGAAGTAGACTCTTCAATCTGAGGGAGTCAGAAGGGGTAGCAGGTTACTTGGCAATTAGATTCATAGTGTTGAAATTTCTTCTACAATCTGGGATTGTCAGATTGGCTGAAGACACGAGTTGTATTCCTCAAGAGTTTAGGATTGTTAGACTGTTTGAGAAGATTGCCTTGGAGGGTCAGTAGAACGGTTGTAATTCAAGGTTTGAATTAGTGAAATCCTTCAAGGTGAAGGGACTGGACGTAGCCTCGTTAACGGTGAACCAGTATAAAAATTCTGAGTTTTATTTTTGTTTTATATTCGCTGCTAACTCTGTTTTTAATCATACATCAAGTTTTGTTTTAATAGTGTAAAAACAGGAAAATTATTCAAGTTAATTCAAACACAATTCAACCCCCCCTTCTGGTGTTTGCACCTTCAATTGGCATCAGAGTTCGGTCTCAAGGATGAGCACTTAACAGTGTTTGAGGAAAGGTCCAAGTGGTTCAACATGGCAGAATCCAGAGAAGAATTGGGAGGCAACATCAACACACCACCACTGTTTGATGGAGAATGGTTTGAGTATTGGAAGGACAGAATGAGATGTTTTGTCATATCTCAAGATCCTGAACTATGGAAGATGATAGTTAAAGGATACACTGCACCTACTGATCCAGAAGATCCAACAAAAAAACTAGACATGGATGATATGAAACCAGATCAGAGCAGATTACACAAACTTCATCAAAAGTCCAGAAACATCATGATCCATGCCATCACATTCAAGGAATTTGACAGATGCACATATAAAGAAACAGCAAAGAGCATATTCGACAGTCTGGTTCTGACCTATGAAGGAACCCAGCAGGTTTAAGAAGCAAGGGCTAACATATTGGTCAAATAGTATGAGATGTTCAAGATGGAAGATGATGAAAACATTGATGGAATGTTCTGCAGATTCCAGACTCTGATATCTGGACTGAAGGTCTATAAGAAAAGCTACACAACAGCAGATCATGTCAAGAAGATTCTAAGAAGCTTACCAAAACAGTGGAGTTCAATGGTTACTGCAGTTCAGCAAGCCAAAGATCTGAATAACTTAAGACTTGAAGACCTGATCAGCTCACTCAAGTCTCATGAAATAGAATTGGAAGAAAATGAACCAAAGAAGAAGAAGAATCTGGCTCTGAAGTCGAAACAGAAGAAAGCTGCAAAGGCAGCATCAGAATCAGAGGATAATGACAGTGACTATGATGATATGGCTTACTTAACCAAAAAGATGGTTAATATCTGGGAAAATAGGAAGAGAATAAGCTTCAAGAAGAAACATAACAACAGAGGAAAGGAAGAATCTAACAAGAATAATATTGTTTGTTATGGATGCAATAAACCTGGACATATCAAGTCAGAATGTCCTAATCTGGAAAAAGGAAAACAACACAAGAAGAGTTCCAAATTCAGAAAGAAGGTTCTGATGGCAGCATGGGATGTATTAGAATCAGAAGAAGAATCGTCTGATGAAGAAGAGGCAGAAACAACAATGAAGGCACACATCAGGTCTGTTTCTGGACCTCATAAAGGCACGAATTCAAGAAGGAAAACAGGCAGAAGGAAGAATGATCGAAGCAATCATTCAGGAAAATCTGGAAGCACATCAGAGGAAGCAATTCTGTCTTTGATGGCTCATACCAACTCAAGCTCTGGATACAGCTCAGGCTCTGGAACAGAATCAGAAGATGAAGACAGTGAGGTATTTTCTAATCTCTCTAAATCTGAACTAATTGAAACTTTAAAAGACTTGTTAAATGCAAATAATAAGATGTCTTTAAAACTGAAAACTCTTAGGGAAGATAAGAAAAATCTAACCAAAGAAGTCCAGGTTTTAAAGAATCGAAATTCTGTGTATGCAATTGAAAACAAAGATTTTAAAACTGAATTTGCAAGACTCAAGTCTGAAAACCAAACTCTCAAAAGTAATATTTGTTCCACTTCTGAAACTGTTTGTAAATCTGATGTGCATGAGCAATTTTTTCAAAACTTCATTTCAAATGGAATGGAAAGAAGTAAATATGCATCTATGATTGATGGAAACAGTAACTCTGGAAAGAGAGGCCTTGGTTTTACAGAAACAACTACTGAAAGTAAAGTTGTTCATTCTGATGTTTTATGTATTGTTTGTGCTAAGAAAGGTCACTCTGAACTATCTTGTCCAATGGTAATATCTGAACAAGATCAGATAGTTGTTAAGACTAACAAACCTGGACCCAATCAGTTCTGGGTACCAAAAGATCAAATTGTCTATGTTGCAGATATTCTGAGCAACCAGAAGGAGACACCAACACTGGTGCCTGAACAATGGATGTTGGCTATGCACAAGCAGAAGAAGGTTTATGTTCTTGCTACAACAAGACAAAGGCAATCTGAGTCTGATGGAAGAAGGTCTTGTCAACTCAACCAGAACCAGAATCGGAATCAGAACCAAAACTGGAACCAAAATCAAAACACGAACTGGAACCATAACCAGAACTGGAACCAGTATCAGAAGTACAGAAACTGGAACCAGTATCAGAAGTACAGAAACTGGAACCAGAACCAGAACTAGAATTAGTATCAGAAGCACAGGAACTGGAACCAGAATCAACTCTGGAACAAGAATCAGAATCAGTACTGGAACCAGAATCAGAATCAATACTGGAACCACAACCAGAATCAGATCAGGAAGTTCCAGAATCACAAGAATTACCAAATTCATCAGAACCACCCGATTCACCAAACTTTCCAGAATCAAAACATGTTCCAGAATCATCAGAGGAACATGGGGTATCAACCAAAGTAGAATCAAGGAAACTGCTCAAACAGGCCAGAAGAAGAACTGGCTCTAATGGCTCGAACAGAAGCTAAGTCTGAATCTGAGTCTGACTCTGACTCTGATTCTGACAGAGAAAAGGCAAGATCTGATCAGCAACACAAAACTTGGTATCTTGACAGTGGCTGCTCCAAACACATGACATGAGACAAATCTATGTTTCTGGATCTGACTATGAAGAATGGAGGCAAAGTTTCCTTTGGAGGAAACCAGAAAGGTCAGATTATTGGTACAGGAACTATTGGTAACACTTCTTCTCCCCTTTCTACTAAAAATGTTCTGTTGGTTAAAGGGCTAAAACATAATCTTCTGAGCATAAGTCAATTAAGTGACTGCAACTATGATGTTATCTTTAATCAAAAAACTTGCAAAGCAGTTAGTCAAATTGATGGAACTGTTTTATTTACCGGCACTAGGAAGGATAATGTTTATAAAATTGATCTGTTCAGTCTTGCTAAGCAACAGGTTAAATGCTTATTGTCTGTGAGTGAACAGAATCTGATTTGGCACAAAAAGTTAGGGCATGCAAACCCTAGGCTTATATCTGAACTGAGCAAACTCTAGTTGGTAAGAGGGCTTCCCAAGGAAAGTTCCAAAACTGAGATTTTGTGTGAAGCATGTCAAAGAGGTAAACAAACTAAAAGCTCTTTTAAAACTAAAAAATGTGTTTCTACCTTTCAACCACTTGAACTGCTTCACTTAGATCTGTTTGGTCCTGTTCAAACAGCTTCTCTCAGTGGTAAGAAATATGGTTTTTTGATTGTTGATGATTACTCAAGGTGGACTTAGGTAAAAATTTTAAAGAACAAAGATGAATCTCACAAAGTATTTATTTCTTTTTGTAAGCAAGTTATGAATGAACAGGGTATTAAGATCATAACCATCAGAAGTGATCATGGAGGTGAATTCGAGAACAAGTATTTTGAAGAATTATGTGATGAGAATGGGATCTCTCACAACTTCTCATCCCCCAGAACACCTCAACATAATGGAGTGGTAGAAAGGAAGAACAGATCACTGCAGGAGATGGCCAGAACCATGCTGAATGATATGAAGGTTGCCACCTACCTTTGGGTAGAAGCTGTCAACACAACTTGCTACATTCAGAATAGAGTCTATATCAGGTCCATCTTAAATAAAACTCCCTATGAACTGTGGAAAGGTAAGAAACCCAATATTTCCTACTTTAAGCAATTTGGTTGCATCTGTTTTATGTTGAACACTAAAGATAACCTAGCTAATTTTGATTCTAGATCTCAAAAATGTATCTTTATTGGCTACTCTGAGAGATCAAAAGCTTATAGGGTGTTTAACAAAGAAACTAACACTATGGAAGAATCAATCCACATTAAGTTTGATGATAAACAACTTGACTCTGAAAAGTCAAAGCAAGATGAGGAAATTGCAGGTGAACCATAGGCACAGAACCAAAAGCTGAACCAGAAGCAGAATCTGAGAAAGATCAAGATGAAGAAGAACATGCTGACTCTGAAAACAAGTCAGAGGGAAAGAATGGATGGAAGTACAAGTCTTCACATCCAGAATATCTCATTATTGGCAGTGTAGCAGAACCTTTAAAGACCAGATCATCAAGTAGAGAAACCAGTATGTTTGGTTTACTCTCAACAATTGAACCAAGCAATGTTGATGAGGCTTTGGCAGAGGAAGGTTGGATACTTGCAATGCAAGAAGAGCTGAATGAATTCCAAAGGAATGATGTTTGGGATCTGGTAACCAGACCAAACAAAAACATTATTGGAACCAAGTGGGTTTTCAGGAACAAACTCAATGAAAAAGGTGAAGTGGTAAAGAACAAAGCCAGACTTGTAGCTCAAGGATACAGACAACAGGAAGGTATAGACTACACTGAGACTTTTGCTCCACTGGCCAGGTTAGAAGCAATTAGAATTCTTTTATCATTTGCTGCTAATCATGATATAATGCTGTATCAAATGGATGTTAAAAGTGAATTCTTAGATGGCTATATAAGTTAGGAAGTCTATGTCAAACAGCCCCCTGGATTTGAAAACCCTCATTTTCCAGACCATGTTTTTAAACATAAAAAGTCTTTATATGGTTTAAAACAAGCACCAAGGGCATGGAATGATAGACTTAATAACTTTCTGCTTAAGAATGAATTTAATAGAGGCCAGATTGATAATACACTATTTAGGAAATCCATTAAAAATGATATTCTGATTATCCAAGTCTATGTTGATGATATCATATTTGGATCCACTAATGGCACTTTGTGCAAAGAGTTTTCTGACCTAATGCAGAAAGAGTTCCAAATGAGCATGATGGGAGAACTTAAGTTCTTCCTGGGAATTCAGATTCATCAAGGTAAATCAGGTATACTCATTCACCAATCTAATTACACCAAAGAACTTCTTAAAAAGTTCAAGATAAGTGACTGTAAGCCTATGGCCACCCCCATGCACCCAACCTGCTCACTTAAGAAAGATGAAACCAGGCAAAAGGTAGACCAGAAACATACAGAGGTATGATTGGATCCCTTCTTTATTTAACTACTTCTAGACCTGACATCTTGTTTAGTGTTTATGTCTGTGCCCATTTTCAAGCTGACCCTAGGGAATCCCATTTAACTGCTGTCAAACGAATTTTAAGATACCTTAAAGGAACCACCAACCTTACCCAGTTATACAAGAAAACCCCCACCTACAAACTCAAAGGTTTTTGTGATTCCGACTATGCTGGAGACAAGCTGGAAAGGAAAAGTACAAGTGGCAACTGCACTTTCTTAGGTGATAATTTGATCTCTTGGTCAAGCAAAAGACAAAGCACAATTGCCATGTCAACAGCTGAAGCTGAGTATATATCAGCAGCAGGATGCAGTTCACAATTACTCTGGATGAAACATCAACTTGAAGATTACAACATCTTTGAAACCAATATCCCTTTGTTCTGTGATAACACTTCAGCCATAAACCTAACCAAGAGCCCTATCTTACACTCCAGAGCCAAACACATTGAAATAAAACACCATTTCATTAGGGACCATGTTCAAAAAGGGACTTTAAGCATCCAGTTTGTGGACACTGATCATCAATGGGCTAACATCTTCACCAAAGCATTACCAGAAGATATGTTCGAGTTCATCAAGAAGCATCTCAGCATTACCTCCATATCTGACTAGCTCAAGTAGTCATCTTAGGAGTTTTTAAATTTCTTGTAATTTTATTTTCTGTCTTTTATTTTCTGTTTTACTTTCTGTAATTTGTAAAGAGAAAAACAAAAAATACAAAAATAGTAGCACCACTTTTTGGCTGATGACAAAAAGGGGGAGAGAGAGAGAGAGAGAGAGAGAGAGAGAGAGAGAGAAAGGAGAAATATGTAGAAAAGGAGAGATAAAAAGAAAGAAGGAGCGAAAAAGAAATAGATGAAAAGAGGAGAAATAAGTAGAAAAGGACAGGAATCAGGGAGAGAGAAAAAGAAAGAGTGAAAAAGAGAAGGAGTTGAAAAGGAGAGGAAGCATGAAGAGAGAGAGAGAATAAAGAAGGAGTTGAAAAGGAGAGGAGAAGAAAAGAAAAGAAAGAGTGAAAAGAGAAGGAGTTGAAAAGGAGAGTATCAGACATAGGGGGAGAGATTGGTCTGAGGGGGAGTAATTCAAGTCTTCGAGTTACAAGCTAGCAAAATAAGTTAAGGTTTTGTCATCATCAAAAAAGGGGAGATTGTTGGAACCACGTTGGTTCTAAGCCTTAGGATTTTGATGTTTACAAAAGGACTCAATGTAATCTTATTTTGTACCTTGAATTATAACATTAAATACAACCAAAAAATGAAGTTTGCAGAGGCAGAAGATGCATCCAGAATGCATCCTGGAATTACCAGAAGATACTCCAGGATCACCAGAAGAAATCTTTGCTTGCCCAGATCAGAAGGAAGCAATGTCAGAAGAAGACCTGGACCATACCAGAGGAAAGCCTGCCAGAAGGAGAGTTTGTCCAGACCAAGAGGAATCAAATATTAGATTTATTCCAGAAGTTATTCTGACCAGAAGATGGCCTGGCAGTGAGAAATTAAAACATCCCAAACTTGTTCCAGACTCAACCAGAAGATAAGTTAATGAGTCCAGTTTTGGAACCAAGTTAGTTCTAAGACATAGGATTTTGATGTTTACAAAAGCACTAAATGTAAACTTATTTTATACCTTGAATTATTAAATTAAATGTCATCAGAAACTGAAGAAATCAAAAGCAGAAGATTAAAGGAAAATGAATTCTGGAATTTCCAGAAGATGTTTCAGGATGACAAAACTGAACCAGAAGATAACTTTGCAGGCCTATATCAGAAGGAATAAAATTCAGAATGAAACATGGATTTTATCATTGGAAAGCCTGCCAGAAGGAGAGATTATCAAGACAAACAGGAATCAAATATCAATTTTATTCCAGAAGTTATTCTGACCAGAAGATGGCCTGGCAATAAAAATTACACAGCCCAGACTTGTTCCAGACTTGACAAAAACATTATTGGAACCAGAACCAGAAGCCGATTTATCAGAATCAGAAGCTATTATAGATTCACCAGAACCAGAAGCTAATTTATCAGAATCAGAAGCTATTATAGATTCACCAGAACCAGAAGCTGATTTATCAGAATCAGAAGCTGTTGCAGATTCACTAGAATCAGAAGCTGATTCATCAGAATCAGAAGCTGATTCATCAGAATCAGAACTGGTTACAGAATCAGAAGCTGATACGAATGAAGCAATGTTGATGAGGCTTTGGCAGAGGAAGGATGATGCAAGAAGAGCTTAATGAATTCCAAAGGAATGATGTTTGGGATCTGATATCCAGACCAAACAAAAACATTATTGGAACCAAATAGGTATTCAGAAACAAATGTAATAAAAAGGGAACTTAAGCTCTGCCTAGGAATTCAGAATCATCAAGGTAAATCGACCTAACATCTTCACCAAGGCATTACCAGAAGACAGGTTCGAGTTCATCAAGAAGCATCTCAGCATTACCTCCATTAGTCATCTTAGGAGTTTTTTTTTAAATTTCTTGTTATTTTAATTTTTGTCTTTTATTTTCTGTTTTTTACTTTCTGAAATTTGTACAGAGAAAAAAAAATACAAAAACAGCACGACCACTTTTTGGCTGATGACAAAAAGGGGGAGAAAAAGAGAGAGAGAAAAATATGAAATAAGTAGAAAAGGAGAGATAAAAAGAAAGGAGAGAAAAAGAAAGAGAGAAAACATAAGGAGTTGAAAAGGAGAGGAATCAAGGAGACAGAGAAAAAGAAAGAGTGAAATCAGAAGGAGTTGAAAAGGAGAGGAATCAGGGAGAGAGAAAAAGAAAGAATGAAATAAGAAGGAGTTGAAAAGGAGAGGAAATGTGAAGAAAAAGAAAGAGAGCAAAAAGAAAGAGTTGCAAACGAGAGGAGAAGAGAAGAAAAGAAAGAGTGAAAAGAAGGAGTTGAAAAGGAGAGTATCAGACTTAGGGGGAGAGATTGGTCTGAGGGGGAGTAATTCAAGTCATTCGAGTTATAAAATTAGCAAAATAAGTTAAGGTTTTGTCATCGTCAAAAAGGGGGAGATTGTTGGAACCAAGTTGGTTCTAAGACTTAGGATTTTGATGTTTACAAAAGCACTCAATGTAAACTTATTTTATACCTTGAATTATTAAATTAAATGTCATCAGAAACTGAAGAAATCAGAAGCAGAAGATCAAAGGAAAATGAATTCTGGAATTTCCAGAAGATGTTTCAGGATGACAAAACTGAACCAGAAGATAACTTTGCAGACCTATATCAGAAGGAATAAAATTCAGAATGAAACATGGATCATATCATTGGAAAGCCTGCCAGAAGGAGAGTTGATCAAGACAAACAGGAATCAAATATCAATTTTATTCCAGAAGTTATTCTGACCAGAAGATGGCCTGGCAGTAAAAATTACACAACCCTTACTTGTTCCAGACTTGACCAGAAGGTATGTTTATGAGTCCAGAACATGAAGATCAATCCAGATTTGGCCCAGACCATAAGATAGCATGATTTAGGGCATGGAACTAAGTCCAGAACAAAAGAAATGAGTTCCAGAATCAACCCAGACCTGGTCCAAAATTAAAGGTAAAATGTCCAGACTGAAATATTTTTTGATCAAGTTTATTTCAGTTTATTCCAGACCAAATTCCAGAATCCGTCCAGATCAGAGTAAAAATATCCAGATCAATGGTTCAGAAATAATTTTTTGAGTCCAGTGATGGTCAAGATCAGAAAATCAGACCATGGCCCAAAAGTGGCCGAAATCAGAGGGACAGAAATGGCCGAATCCAGAAGTTCATAGCATATCAGGCGTGCATCCAAGAAAGCTGAAATCAGAAGATCAGAGGGCTATGAAGTGTGGTCCAGGAATGGCCAAAATCAGAGGTTCATAGCATAGCAATTCGGCTGGTCCAGGCTGGACTATCGCATGAAAATGCTGATGATCCAAAATTGATCAATGATGGAGATTGCAAGTTATTTTAATTAAAGTGTGAAAAAGATTTGTTTTTAATTAAAGTGAAGGAGCATGGAAGTCAGAAGCTATTGGCGGGAAGCAATGCACATATTTGATTGGCTAGTTAATTTATGAAAGAAATCTAAGGCTTAAAAAAGATATGTTTTGGAATTAATTGAAGCCCGATTGGTCAATTTATTTTTGCCAGAGAATCCAGCAATATTTAGCTCGAATTTAAGGATTGTAATAGGCCCAAAATAGCATCTATAAAAGGAGGCACAAGGCAGATTACTTAGCATCGAAAATCACAAAAGGGTCATACACTTCAAAAGCAAACACTCTCAAATTTTCATATAAGTCAATTGTTGAGTCTTAGTTTTTAAAGCAAGTACTCTTGTTGTTTTCGTTCCACTTTGTCAAATCTAAGTTGTTGAAGTAGAGTCTTAGTTTTTAAAGCAAGTACTCTTGTTGTTTTCGTTCCACTCTCAAATCTAAGTCAAACACAATTCAACCCCCCCTTCTCGTGTTTGCACCTTCAATGAACAAGAGAATCAATCCAAATTTGACCCAGATCAGAAGATAGCATGGTTCTATTGAGAAAAAATCTCTTTTAATGATAACAAAATTATCTTAAGATTATGATTACACTAATGCGTGCATTTAAGTTTTGTACTAAGAAAGGAACAGGATCCAAAGATCGCAACCTCCTATCCAGAAGAATGAATACATGCAGGAAACAAAGCTGTTAAATCCATAAAGAAAATCTGAAGTTAAAACACCAGAAGTAGAACATCTGGAAAACACCAGAAGTAGAACATCTGGAAAACACCAGAAGCAGAACATCTGGGAAACCAGAAGCAGAACATTTGGGAAACCAGAAGCAGAACATCTGGAAAACACCAGAAGCAGAACATCTGGGAAACCAAAAGCAAAACATCTGGAACAGAAAACCAGAAGCTGAAGCAGAAAACCTGAGAGTTGAAAACACAAGATAATGCATCCAGAAGATACCACAGGATGCATCCTGAAATCACCAGAGGATATCTTTGCTGGCCCATATTAGAAGGAAACAAAGTCAGAAGGAGACATGGACCAGACCAGAAGGAAGCCTGCCAGAGGAAGACTAGATCCAGACCAGAAGAAATCATAAGTCAGACTTATTCAAGAAGTTCTTCTGACCAGAAGATTGCCTGATAGTGAAGTGAAAAACCGTCCTGAATTAATCAGAAGATAAGCTAAAAGATCCAGACTGAAATATCCTTTGTCCAGAACTAATCCAGACCCAGTACAGTGTTGGCCAATATCAGAAGATCAGACCATGGCCTAGTATTGGTCGAAATCAGAAGGTCAGAATAAATGGCACAGTGTTGGTCGAAACCAGAAGGTCAGAATAAATGGTCCAGTGTTGGCCGAGATCAAATGATCTCAGCACACCAGTTTGCTAGTCCAGATTGGCCGATATCAGAAGATGAAAATCATAAATGAATATCAGAAGGTATACATCTGAAGATGAATTTCAGAAGAAACATATCAGAGGATAACAAGATGAACATCAAAGGATAAAACTCAGAAGACGAACTTCACATGATAAACATCAGAAAATGAATACCAGAAGATAAAATTCAGAAGACGAACTTCACATGATAAATATCAGAAGATGAATTCCAGAAAATACACACCAGAAGATAAATATCAGAAGATGAACTCTGGAAGGTAAACATCAGAAGTCAGACACCATAAGGTAAACTTCAGACACCAAAAGGAAATTATCAGAGGATAATTTCTAGCTGCTCCGTATGGAATGATTCTCACCAAAATCTTCAAATTTTTTAAAGTACCATTAGAGGATGAGCACTCTATCACCTTCTACAACACATTCTCTGCAAGAAATGTTAACCAAATGCGCCTTGATCCCATTGAAAAGCCTTCTTACAAACAGCCATCTAAGAAAAAATCGAAACGGAACTCCACTTCCAATCCACCATCTCAACCTCCAGTCGCATCAAATTCTTCTTCTGACAAAGAGCCAAATATCCCGTCCTCACCACCCTCCAAAAATGTCCACCCTCTTGAACAACTTCAAAATGTCCCTTTTGAAAATCAAAACCATTGTTCAGCAGAAGGTGAAGACCTCAGTTCACCCTCTCAACTTGTGAAAAACTGTGCCAAACACTTTTTTGATCTCAAAGGCTCATCTCCAGAAACTACGCTTCCGTCTGACCCTCTGGACACCTCTCAAAATCTACAAGAACCTTTTTTCTTTCCTTATCCTCCTACTGGTCCTTCACAACCAGCTCAACTCTCGTGCACCATGGCTCAAATCTTCTCATCTCCTTTAAAAATGTACCCTACAAATTTTGTCCCTACTCCCTCTGCTCATCAAACCATTTATGAACCGGCTCCTGCACCACTTCCTGAAGTTACAGGACGATTCAGCTCACTTGAATCCTTCCTGGCTAAATCTGGAGAAAACTCTTCACAAAACAAAGGAACCTACTCCCAAATGAAAAGCACCAGCATCAATGCTGATCCTATTCCAGATGACTTCACTCCTCCCACCACTGATACCAAGCCTGAACAACGTCGCTCCCACAAAGAACTTCGAGCTCTGAAAAAGATCCGCAAGGATCAGAAAAAACTTTTTTCAACAATGGCCACTTTTCATCAAACTCTGGCGCAGTTTAGCACTCTGCTAGAATGGGTCACAGCGCACCTGGTCAAGCCTATTGCTCCAGAAGCACGGCCTCCAGTACCCTCTGTTCATCCTCCTTCACTACTGCCTCGTCCCTCAACCTCCTCCTCGTCTGATGATTCCTCTCCTTCAAAGTAGTTCACCATCCTCTGGGCTCCCACTGACTTTTTGCTGTTGACAAATTTGGGGGAGAAAGATTAAAATTAAAATTGTCAAGGATTAGGAATTTAGACAAGAAAATGTTTTTTGAAATTATCGTAATTCAATCCTCTATGTTTTTTTCTTTTGAACCATTTTTTGTATGATCTTATTATAATCAATATAAAGTATTCGGATTGGTTCAAAAATCATTAAATTCTTTTATGCACTTTCTGATGGGGAGCCCCTTTTCTTTACAGCTCATACTGAGGGGGAGCTTCATACTCAAAAACAGCACCTTAACAATTTTATTTTAAATAATCTAAAGAAATTTTGTCATCATCAAAAAGGGGGAGATTGTTGAGAAAAAATCTCTTTTAATGATAACAAAATTATCTTAAGATTATGATTACACTAATGCGTGCATTTAAGTTTTGTACTAAGAAAGGAACAGCATCCAAAGATCGCAACCTCCTGTCCAGAAGAATGAATGCATGCAGGAAACAAAGCTGTTAAATCCATAAAGAAAATCTGAAGTTAAAACACCAGAAGCAGAACATCTGGAAAACACAATAAGCAGAATATCTAGGAAACCAGAAGCAGAACATCTGGGAAACCAGAAGCAGAACATCTGGAAAACACCAGAAGCAGAACATCTGGGAAACCATAAGCAAAACATCTAGAACATAAAACCAGAAGCTGAAGCAGAAAACCTGAGAGTTGAAAACACCAGATAATGCATCCAGAAGATACCACAGGATGCATCCTGAAATCACCAGAGGATATCTTTGCTGGCCCATATCAGAAGGAAACAAAGTCAGAAGGAGACATGGACCAGACCAGAAGGAAGCCTGCCAGAGGAAGACTGGATCCAGACCAGAAGAAATCATAAGTCAGACTTATTCAAGAAGTTCTTCTGACCAGAAGATGGCCTGACAGTGAAGTGAAAAACCGTCCTTAATTAATCAGAAGATAAGCTAAAAGATCCATACTGAAATATCCTTTGTCCAGAACTAATCCAGACCCAGTACAGTGTTGGCCAATATCAGAAGATCAGACCATGGCCCAGTATTTGTCGAAATCAGAAGGTCAGAATAAATGGCCTAGTGTTGGTCAAAACCACAAGGTCAGAATAAATGGTCTAGTGTTGGCCGAGATCAGAGGATCTCAGCAAACCAGTTTGCTAGTCCAGATTGGCCGATATCAGAAGATGAAAATCATAAATGAATATCAAAAGATATACATTTGAAGATGAATTTCAGAAGAAACATATCAGAGGATAACAAGATGAACATCAAAGGATAAAACTCAGAAGACGAACTTCACATGATAAACATCAGAAAATGAATACTAGAAGATAAAATTCAGAAGACGAACTTCACATGATAAATATCAGAAGATGAATTCCAGAAAATACACACCAGAAGATAAATATCAGAAGATGAACTCTGGAAGGTAAACATCAGAAGTCAGACACCATAAGGTGAACGTCAGACACCAAAAGAAAATTATCAGAGGATAATTTCTAGCTGCTCATTCATCCTCTCACATTAAGAACAACTAACAGTTACAGAGTATCAAAAGTTGCATCATCCACGACCAGAGAAGGGTCGTGACTTGGAATTAGAAAAGAGCACTGACTAGTTGTTAAAAACATATGGAATGATCTATCCTCCTGGAAAGCCAAGTAAAGAAGTAACCTCCCATGTGCCAGGCTGTAAAAGGACAGAATGGCAAGGCTGTAAATTTGCAACAACAGTGAGGTTTATTACATCTTGAAAAAACGGTCAGAAAGGAAAATTTTCTTGAAGAGAAAGTTTCCTTCTCTCTATAAAAGGAAGGCTGCTCTTCTTCAGCTAGACACACACAACTACACGAGCAAAAAACAGAAAAATATCAAGAGGCTATCAAGAGCAATTATCAATCTCCTTTCAAGCTTTCTATAATCTTTCACTAGATCTTTGTTTCATATTTATAGAAAGTAAATCCTGTCAAACTACTCCATATCATTTTTAGACCTTCAAGTGAGTAACACTTGAAGAGAAATCAGAAGGAAAGAATTGTAAGCTTGGTGAAGCTAAAGAATACACAGTTTGTAATCAACCTCAGTGAGAGGCTGATAGCTTTTGATACTTAGTAAAAAACTCACTAGAGTGTGAGGATTGGACGTAGCCTTCATTGGGTGAACCAGTATAAAATTCGTGTGTCATTATTCTCTCTCTCAACTCTACAACATCTGATAAATCTTCCTCTGAAAGAGGACAGCAGTTTAAAACAGTAACAGATTTTTAAAACCTTGAATATCTCTATTCAACCCCCCTTCTAGTGATATTCTAGCCACTTCAGGTTCAGGGTATGAAACTAAGTCCAGACCAGAAGAAATGATTTCCAGAATTGATCCAGACCTGATCCAAAATCAAAAGTAAAATGTCCAGACTTAAATATTACTTATCCAGATTTAATTTCAGTTTAATCCAGACCAAGTCCATAATTGGTCCAGATCAGAGGGAAGATTTCCATATCAATGGTTCAGAATTAATTATGTGGCCCAGTGTTGGCCGAGATCAGAAGATCAGACCATGGCCCAGTGTTGGCCGAAATTAGAGGTCAGGATGTGTGGTCCAACAATGGCCGAGATCAGAGGATTGTAGCATATCAGGTGCAAGTTCAGGATGGCCGAAATCAGAAAATCAGAGGGTTAGGAAGTGTGGTCCAGGGATGGCCGAAATCAGAGGATCACAACATATCAATTAGTTTAGTCCAGATGTGGACTAGCGCAGAAAAATCCAATGGTCCAGATTTAATCAGGAGGATTAACAGTGGAGATTTTAATTTATTTTAATCAAAGTATTAAAAAGATTTGTTACCAAAATAAAAGTGAGGTAATTTGGAATTCAGGAGCTGTGGCGGGAAGCAACTAAAGTTTTGATTGGCCAGTTATTTTTTGAAAGAAATCTGAAGCTTAAAAAAGATATGTTTTTTACTTAAATGAAGCCCAATTGGTCAAGTTATTTTTACAGAGAATCCAGCAAGATTCAGCTCAAATTTAAGCATTGGAAGAGGCCCTAATCTACATCTATAAAAGGAGGCTCAAGGCAGAATACTCATCATCGAAGATCACAAAAGAGTCATACACTTCCAAAGCAAACACTCAAATTTTCAGAGAGGTCAATTGTGAGTTCCAGCTTTCAAGAAGCAAGTACTCGTGTTATTTTCTTTCCATTGTGTCAAATCTAAGTTGTTGAAGTAGAGTCTACAATCTGAGGGAGTCAGAAGGGGTAGCAGGTTACTTGGCAATTAGATTCATAGTGTTGAAATTTCTTCTACAATCTGGGATTGTCAGATTGGCTGAAGACAGGACCTGTATGTTGGAACCAAGTTGGTTCTAAGTACTTAGGATTTTGATGCTTACAAATGTACTCAATGTAAACTTATTTTGTACTTTGAATTATTAAGTTAAATGCCCCAGAAATTGAAGGAAACAGAAGCAGAGATCAAAGGAAAATGAATTCTGGAATTTCCAGAAGATGTTCCAGGATGTCAAAACATCACCAGAGGATATGTTTGGTGGCCCAGAACAGAAGGAATAAAAATCATAATGAAACATGGATCATACCATTGGAAAGCCTGCCAGAAGGAGAGTTGTTCCAGACAAACAGGAGTCGAATATCAATTTTATTCCAGAAGTTATTCTGACCAGAAGATGGCTTGGCAGTGAAAAACTACACAGTCCAGACTTGTTCCAGACTTGACCAGAAGGTATGTTTGTGAGTCTAGAACAAGATGATCAATCCAGATTTGGCCAAGACCATAAGATAGCATGATTCAGGACATGGAACTAAGTCCAGACCAAAAGAAATGAGTTCCAGAATATCTCCAGACCTAGTCCAAAATTAAAGGTAAAATGTCCAGACTGAAATATTTTTTATTCAAGTTAATTTCAGTTTGTTCCAGACCAAAGTCCAGAATCTGTCCAGATCAGAGTAAAAACTTCCAGATCAATGGTTCAGAAATAATTATTTGGTCCAGTGATGGTCCAGATCAGAAAATCAGACCATGGCCCAGTGGTGGCCGAAATCAGAGGGACAGACTGTGCAGTCGAGCAAAGGCCGAAATCAGAGGATTACAGCATATCAATTCGGCTGGTCCAGTTGTGGAATATCGCATGAAGATCCAAGGGTGCAGATTTGATCATGAGGATTAAAGAATCTGAGAAAAACGTTCAAAACAGAATTGGATAAAAAGGCTCAAAACAGAATCTGAGCAAAAGGCTCAAAACAGAATCTGAGCAAATTACTCCAGAATATTCTCAAAACAGATTAATCTAAATATACTGCAGAAGTAAAGCATCAGTGAAGTTCTAAAGTTCAACTATAAATAGAGACTTAATGCTGAAGAATATAGTATCGAAAAACACAAGAACTCAAGCTTCAATTCAGAGATATCTGAGAGTTCAAAAGAGAGAAACACAAATGAACAAGAGCAATATTTTCTAAGTGTTTTCGAGAGAGAAATACAGTGCAACAAACAGCTTTCCAGAAGCAACATTGCAAAGTTCTAAACCTTTATTATAGTGGTGTAGATTCCTTCTTCAATCTGGGGTTGTCAGATTGGTAGGAGAAGACTTAGCTGGTTTAGTTAAGGTGTTGTTATTCCTCAAAAGTCTGGGGTTGTCAGGCTGTTTGAGAAGACTTGGCAGGTATAGTCAAGGTGTTGTTGTTCCTCAAAAGTCTGGGGTTGTCAGGCTGTTTGGGAAGACTGACTTGAAGGGTCAGTGGTGTTGTAATTCAAAGGAGTTTGAATTAGTAAAAGGCGTTATGGAGGAAGGGACTGGACGTAGCCTAGTTAACGGTGAACCAGTATAAATTGCTGTGTTATTATGTTATTATTATCTGCTGCTGAATCTGATTAATTATTTATCGAATAATTCAAATCAATATTTAATAAAACAGCAAAAGAAATTAAGTTTGACAAACACAATTCAACCCCCCCTTCTCGTGTTTGCACCTTCACTGTATTCCTCAAGAGTCTAGGATTGTTAGACTGTTTGAGAAGACTGACTTGGAGGGTCAGTAGATTGGTTGTAATTCAAGGTTTGAATTAGTGAAATCCTTCAAGGTGAAGGGACTGGACGTAGCCTCGTTAACAGTGAACCAGTATAAAAATTCTGAGTTTTATTTTTATTTTATATCCGCTGCTAACTCTGTTTTTAATCATACATCAAGTTTTGTTTTAAAAGTGTAAAAACAGGAAAAGTATTCAAGTTAAGTCAAACACAATTCAACCCCCCCTTCTCGTGTTTGCACCTTCACTGGTGACATCATCTTCTGGTGACATCCTCTGGTGACGTCATCCTCTAGTTTCTGCTTCTGGTAACGTCATCCTCTGATCTATTCTTCTGGTGACATTTTTCATTCTTCTTCTAAGTCAAATATGTTATTTTCATAAAATACATTTGTTAACATCAAAACTTTAATTGAAAGAACCAACTGGGTTCCAAAATAGAGTCTATATTAGATCCATATTGAATAAAACACCATATGAACTGTGGAAAGGTAAAAAGCCTAATATCTCTTATTTTAAACAATTTGGCTGCACTTGTTATATGTTGAACACTAAAGATAATCTTGGAAAATTTGATTCACGATCTCAAAAGTGTACCTTCATTGGTTACTCTAAAAGATCCAAGGCCTATAGAGTGTTTAATAGGGAAACTAATATGGTGGAGGAATCCATACATGTTAAATTTGATGAAAAAAAGCTTGACCTTGAAAATTCAAAGCAAGATGATGATAGTGCAGGTTTACTTGAACCAAAGGAAAGGAAGCTGATGCAGACAAACCAAGAGAACTTGAAAAGGTGGAGGATGAAAGGATGAATCTGAAGATAAGTCAGAAGGAAGATTTGGATGGAAGTACAAGTCATCACATCCCAAAACTCTAATCGTTGGGAGTGCAAGTGATCCCTTAAGGACCAGATCATCACTTAAAGAAACTAGTTTGTTTGGCTTACTCTCATCTATTGAGCCTACTTCTATTGATGAAGCACTGAGAGAAGATGGATGGATTCTTGCCATGCAAAAGGAGTTAAATGAATTTGAAAGGAATGATGTTTGGGATCTAGTTCCAAGACCAGAAAAGAACATTATTGCAACCAAGTGGGTTTTCATAAACAAGCTAAATGAAGACAGAGAAGTTGTTAGAAACAAGGCACGACTTATTGCACAAGGCTACAGTCAGCAAGAAGGTATTGACTACACTGAGACTTTTGCTCCAGTGGCCAGGTTAGAAGCTATTTGTATCCTACTTTCCTTTGCTGCTTATAATAATATTTCATTATTTCAAATGGATGTTAGAAGCACATTTTTAAACGGTTATATAAGTGAAGAAGTCTATGTTAAACAACCCTCAGGTTTTGAAAGTTCTGAATTTCCAAACTATGTTTTTAAACTTAAAAAATCTTTGTATGGTTTAAAACAAGCACCTAGGGCATGGTATGATAGACTTAGTAACTTCTTACTTAAAATGACTTTGAAAGAGGACAAGTAGACAATTTCAGTCTGACCCTAGGGAATCCCATTTAACTGCCGTTAAGAGAATCCTTAGATACCTAAAAGGCACTACCAATCTCACCTTGTTCTACAAGAAAACTCCTACATACAAACTGAGTGGATATTGTGACTCTGATTATGCTGGAGATAAACTCGACAATTTTAAATGATTTTTTGTATACATGTTTAGACTATTATAAGAATCTATCCTATAAAAATTTATATTTTTTTAATAAACAATGAATTAAATATAAATTTTTAAGCGTTAAAAGTCTGAAAATTATATTTAATTATTTTCTTGTTAAAAAATTTTAAACTTGCGTATGATATATTTTCGTAATGTTCTAAACATCTATGTAAAAATTATTTAAAATTTTCTACGAATAGATTAATTGATTTAAAAATAGAGACCAAACTTGTTGGCGAAATTTTTTTTTAGAAAAATTTAAAATGGACTAAAAAGAAATGTGAATATATTTATAGCGATTAAAAATTTATTTAACCCAAAAAACAATAACAATGACATTATTTGTATATGAAAATAAAAAAATTACTCCATATGTCCCATAATGAGTGATATATTGACAATTTCAAACAAATTAAGAAAAATGTAGGATGAAAGAGAGTGAGATAGATAAATACTTGTATAAAATTATCCTTATCATAATATTACACAAATTAAAAAAAAAAAAATATATATATATATATATATATAATAAGAGAGAAAAACTTACTTTTACAAAATTATCCATATCATAAGGTTTATATATGCAGATGAACATATTGATTTAAGAATAATTAGATGGTATAATTATAAAAAAGTGATTAAATTTTGAATAGCTATCTACACTACTATTTTTTTTTTTACACAATGTCTATCAAACGGTATAAACAAATGTGAAGTTGTGAAAAACAAACATGCGTGGCAATTAAGCATCGAAGAAACCAGAGATTTCTACCGAGCACCCCCACAGCTGTACCTGCCACCCCCTCAAGACACATGAAAAGACAATTTCACCCTTTTAACCATTTATAATAAGTTTCAAAATGGATAGTTTCGAAAATTTCAAATTTTCGAAATAAGGATTACATCTCGGAAATTTCAAATTTTCAAAATAAGGATTACATCTCGAAAATTTGGAAAGTTTTGAAAGTTTCCAAATATAGAGAATTTCGAAAGTTTCCAAATTTGGAAAATTTCGAAGTTTCCAAATCTGGAAAACTTCGAAGTTTCCAAATTTGGAAAGTTTCGAAAGTATCTAAATTTGGAAAGTTTTGAAATAGAAATATTTCAGAATTTCGAAACTTTCAAACAATTTGAAACTTTCACTTTAACACATTTTTGTCCTTTTTAATATTTATAAAACTCTCAAATAAATTTACCACTTGTTTTTTCACCCCTTCTTTCGAAAGTTTCAAATTGTTTGGAAAATTTCGAAGTTTTCAAATTTGGAAAGTTTCGAAAGTTTCTAAATTTAGAAAGTTTCGAAATAGAAAAATTCCAGAATTTCAAAACTTTCAAACAATTTGAAACTTTCACCTTAATACATTTTTGTTCTTTTTAATATCTATAAAACTTTCAAAAAAATTTACCACTTGTTTTTTCACCCCCTCTTTCGAAAGTTTCAAATTGTTTGAAAGTTTCAAAATTTTAGAATTTTTCTATTTCGAAACTTTCCAAATTTATAAACTTTCAAAATTTTCCAAATTTGAAAACTTCGATATTTTCCATATTTAGAAACTTTCGAAATTATCCAGATTTGGAAACTTTCGAAACTTTCCAAATTTTCAAAATGAAAATTTGAAACTTTCGAAAATTTGAAATTTCCGAAACTGTCCATTTTGAAACTTATTATAAATAGTTAAAAGGGTAAAATTGTCTTTTTATGTGTTTTGAGAGTGTGACAGGTACAACTGTAGAGGTGCTTCGTATAAATCTCAAGAAACCAATATGAATACTTACGGATAGTTTTGATTTGCAAATGCAAAGTACTAGAAAGTATAGTACCTCACAAACCTTTAAGATATTGGAAAAATAATGAATTAAAGAATATTTTTAAGAAGAATTCTAAGGTAATACTCTCAAATACATTCATAAACATAAAGTTAGGTCACCCTTTTTTTTCCATTCCTTTACTTGGTTTCCGGCTGGCGGCTACCAAATTGAGAATTTTAAATTTTTATTTTTTTTATCTGGTCTTAACTGCTCATCTTCTACACTCTCGCTGAAAACTATTTCTTCTAAATTTCGTTGGCATCTTTCCATGCACCTTATTCTCCAGTTACGAATTGTTGCTGCTTTTGAATCGACAAGTCAACGGGATGCAAAAAAAAAAACACCATTGGAAAGTTGAATTGCTGACGAACGTCTCTATTATCCGATGCTTGAAACATAACAAAGTAGAGCATACAAGAAACATGATGCAAAACAACAAAACACCATTGTCACATAATTGTTTGGAATGCTCAAAATCAATTTCATTTTTGTCCTCAACACAAGATTTACCTTTTCGATAGATGAGAAAACCCAAATATGGAAATAAATGGATTGATATTGCACAATACCCAGAAATGAATATCTAGAAATTGATACTGAACAACCATGACAACTGTGGAGAAGAAGATGCAGCAGTTAAATTACAAAAAATATAATAAAAAGAGTGTTGTTGTCTTTTGACCTGCATATCAGTTATCAGGTAAACGAATGGGAAAAAAAAGTGACGTGGCTTCATGTGTATAGGTGTGTTTAAGGGAGTGTATTTGAGAGTGTGACCTTAGCATGGTCCGAACTCCGAAAACAAAACGGAAGCAAGAGATAGCCTTGTTTCATTTCTCACCCTTTCAACTTTGGAGTAAATTTGACAACTCCACCAATAATCATATGTTCTATTATATTCTGATGAGCAGTCTCAACTATAGTATCTCCTCAAAATTGTTGTAACACCTAAATATGTCCCCTTGGACCACATGGTTAAACTCACTCAAAATTTGCTGATTAATTTTACTATGAACCTCATTAGCCTCAATTTCTTCTTGTGGCTCGGGAACAAAATCTTGAATCGTATTATCTGCTTCATAATAATTGAAATAAGACGAGCTTCTGCCAAAGATCTCATGAGCTGCTACCATTTGAGTAATTATATCTTCCTTTTGCAAAATATTGACGCAAACAATCTCCCCATCAACAATAGTTTTCAAAATATTTGTGACCACAAATCCTAAAGAGGATTATTGTCAACATACTTATGAGTTGAAACATTATTTTTTCCATGCAAAGCAAAAGCGTTATTCACATGATCATCACTAATAACACACTACGCCAAAAATTGCCTTTTACAGTGCTTTTTTTAAGCCCTTTATAGCGTTTTTAAGCGCTCTAGTATCTAGTGCTTTAACATGATACAACAGCGCTATTGAAAATACAAAGAAGCGCTGTAATAAGTCTCATATATAGCGCGCTTCTTATAATCGATTTACAGCGCTTTTTCAAAAAAGCGCTGTAATAGGTCCCATATATAGTGCGCTTCTTATAATAGATTTATAGCGCTTTTTCAAAAAAGCGTTGTAATAGGTCCTATATATAGTGCACTTCTTATAATAGATTTACAGCGCTTTTTCAAAAAAGCGCTATAATAGGTCCCATATATAGCGCGTTTCTTATATTAGATTTACAACACTTTTTCAAAAAAGCGCTGTAATTGGTCTCATATATAGCGCGCTTTATATAATAAATTTACAGCGCTTTTTCAAAAAAGCGTTGTAATAGGTCTCATATGTAGCTCGCTTCTTATATTAGATTTACAACGCTTTTTCAAAAAAGCGTTATAATTGGTCCCATATATAGTTATTTAACTTAGATTTACAGCGCTTGTTCAAAAAAGCGTTGTAAAAGGACTTAAACAAAGCGCTGTAAAACGTTTAAAAAAGCTTTGTGAAAGGATTTTTTATGCCATTTTTTAAAGAAGCATTGTCTTTTTTATTACATATTATGAACATCAAATATCACATTCAGATTCTTCTTTTCAACATTAAAATTCACATCATAGCAACAAATTCATATTCACGTTCAACAATATCAATTACAAGTGTTTCACAGCAACAAATTACAATAAATTACAGTATGAATTACATATATTATCAGAACAAATTACATTCAACGTATTCACAATATGAATTACATATTCACATAACAAATTACATCATGACAATAGCAAGATATTCACAGTATGAATTACATATTCACAAAACAAATTACATCATGACAGTAGCAAGATATTCATAGTATGAATTCACTACGCCAAAAATGGTCTTTTACAGCGCGCATTTTAAAGCGCTTAATAACTAAAAGCGCTGTTGTATAATATTTTAAAAATAACGGATGATACAACATTGCTTTATTGACAAGCGCTTTAGCAAAAGCGTTGTTGTAGGGTCATGAAGGGTTTAGGATTTACAGAAAAGCGTTGTTGTAAGGTCATAGCGATTTCACATAATGTTTACAGTGCTTTTAGAGCGCTTCGCGTGAAAGCGCTGTAAAATATAGCGCTCTCATATAAAGTTTACAGCGTGTTTAGAGCGCTACATTTACAGCGCTTTTATTTACTTATTTATATACAACTGCTTGTAATTTTACAGCGTTTTTGTCCATAAGTGTTGTAAAAGACTTTTAAAAATTAAATTTCAAAATATTTACAGCCTTTACAGTGCTTTTAAACAAAGCGCTATAAATATAGTGTGTGGGCACTATATTTTACAGTGCTTTTATCCATAAGCACTGTAAACGGCTTTTAAAAATTAAATTTTAAAACATTTATAGAATTTACAGCGCTTAAAAGCGCTGTAAATGTAGCGCTCTAAACGCGTTGTAAACATTATATGAGAGCGCTATATTTTACAGCGCTTTTACGCGAAACACTCTAAAAGCGCTGTAAACATTATGTTAAATCGCTATGATCCTACAACAGCACTTTTCTGTAAATCCTAAACCCTTCATGACCCTACAACAACGCTTTTTCTAAAGCGCTTGTCATTAAAGTGTTGTTGTATCCTCTGTTATTTTAAAATATTATACAACATCGCTTTTAGTTATTAAGCGTTTTAAAATGCACGCTGTAAAAGGTCATTTTTGGCGTAGTGACAACTTTAGTGCTACCCTCTTTTTTCTCCTTGCCTTTATCCAAACCATCATTCTTAACCGAGATGTATTTACTGACAATACTCTAATAGTGTGTTTGAATAGGGTAATTGGAAATTCTAGGAAAATTAAAATTTCAGAAAATTTAAATGTTTCAATTGAATTCCTTTCATTCATAAATTTTGTTGTTTGTATAAAGATTTGTTCTTTAAAAATTGGGTTATTTTTAAATTTCAAAAGTTTTGGGCATAAATGAAAATTATACTTAGGCCAAAACTGAAATTTGGTAAAAGTTGAAGGACTGTTTTGCAATTTTTATGGACCATTTTGAAAAAATTTAGCAACCAATATATATATATAGTCAAAATTATAAAGTTGCAAAATTATAGACTATTTTATGATTTATATACTATAAAGTAAAGAGAGAATTTGAAATTCTTATATTTTAGATGTTATTTGAAATTATTTAAGTTTAGTTTTAACAAAATATTTCATGAAATCCCTTTATTTTAAAATTCTTCAAATTCATTATCCAAATAAAGTAATTTGTTTGAAGGATTAGAATTCTCTTAAAAAAATTACATTCCTTAAAAAAAAATCTCATCCAAACATACTCTAAGGCTTCTCTTAAGGAACCACTTTCTCTTGATGTAATAGGTTACAAGAGCAAAAGTCATAACCAATGTTATGACATTGTGTACAAAAAAATGGCAATTTTTTATATTCAACATAAAATAAAATTATAACCTTGTCTTTCCACCCAAAATTTGTTTCTAACTTTAATCGACAAATAAATATCAATTAAAACTCTGACTGAGTGATAAAAAAACTATCGAAAGAATATTTATTTGTAGTAGTATCAAGATTCAACCGAGTTACAAGACTTTTAACAATGTCAAAGAGAATTTTTGGACTCAATTATCCTTGAGCTAAACCCCATAATCAAACACAACATTGTTGTTAGCTTATGATCATTAGGATAGAAATTTGAAGACCAAACAAACAATTTGAAAATACCAGATTTAAGGCTCCAAGAAGCCATTGTACGGTACACTGCGAAAATCTTCAATAAAAGAGAATTAAAATTCATAAAATCCTTTCTCTAAAATGACAATCTCCATCTTCCCAACTATTTCAAAATTTTGATTAATTTGAACATAATTCATTAAATATGAGACTTCATTCAAAATAGTTATAAAGTAAGGATTAAAGTTATTAGTAAATTGATATTTACATATATGGAGGCGGGGAACTGATAGTTATTATAAGAAACTATTCCGAGAATCTAAAAGAAGATAAAATTATACGAGATTGTATCAAGAATTATATACAAAAAACGATAAGAATATCCTCTGGTGTCGAGGGAATTGGACGAATAAAGATAAAAAAAAGAATCGATCTGATTCAAGTCATAATCTATATGGGACTTCCAAAGTTATTAATAGAGGGTAAGCCTCGAAGAATCGAAGAATTACAGATCAATGTGCAAAAAAAATTGAATTGTGTGAACCGAAAAATCAACATTGCAATTACAAGAATTCCAAATGCTTATAGAGACCCGAATATTCTTGCAGAATTTATAGCCGGACAATTAAAGAATAGAATTTCGTTTCGTAAAGCAATCAAAAAAGCTACATTCAAAATTTAACTCTTAGCCGGACAATTAATCTTATGTCAAAATTTAATTAACACATAAGATTAAATTATTCATTAAAGATATCATGTGATTGTATCTCTATCCAATAACTCTTAGATACCATATGCTATAATATTTCTACATTTATTTTTCTTCCATTTTCGTAATAACTCGAATTAAAAACTTATGTTGTATCAAAAAAATAAAATTCCTTTCCGTTCTTGTGAGATAGAATTATTTAAGGATTTTACTTTTATTTTTTTTTTTACTCGAGGATTTTATTTTTTGTTAATAAAAACAAATATATCTCTTCGTCTATTTTATTTTGTATCTTCGATCTGAACTAATTTTCTAATGCACGTAATTCTTATGGGACATATTAACCAAGTGTTGCCCAACTTTCCTACGTGAAGCAAAAAAATTTCTTGTTTATTAATTTCCAAATTTCAATCTTTATTAACTTCCAAATTTCAATCCTTATAATTGTAATATTTTATTATTTTAAAATTAAAAAACTTTAGATATTGTCGCTCAATTTTATCAATAAATGTAGACATTAAATTTGTGCCATAAAATAATATTAAAAAATAAAATAATTTTTTACATTTTATAGTCCCAAAAGAATTTATTTATATTAAATAAATAATAAATATTGTGTGATCAGTTAATTTTTTTCTACTACGATTAACAATTAAACAAACAAAACACACCATGTTTTTAAATTTTGTATTTCAAAAAAAATTCCCTTAAAAATATTTTTCAAAATTGAATATCAAACTTGTAAAAATCGAATATAGAATATCATAATTCAAACCGGCCACTTCCACCATTTGATTACAATACACAAATTAATAAATTTATTAATAAAATAATGCATAATTGGAATTCAAACTAGCCACACCCCGGGCTTAATAAAAATAAAACCCTTGAGACAAAAAAATATAAAATAAATAAAAATAAAATCCTTAAATAATTCTATTTCACAAAAATAGAAAGGACTTTTATTTTTTTGGATACATCATAAGTTTTTAATTCGAAAATAAAAGGAAAATAAATTTAGAGATATTATTGCATATAATATCCAAGAGTTATTGAGTGGAAATAAAATCACATATATCTTTAATGAATAATATAATCTTATGAGGTAATTAAATTCGATAGTTGTTATTAATAATTCTCATATATGATAATAATTATCGGTTTTCACCGTATACGCACCTTTACACACATACGTGTATATATATATATATATATATATATATATATATATATATATATATATATATATAATATGAGCTAATTAAATGAAACTTTAATGATAATTTATGAAGACAATTAATTTTTATTATTTATGACAACATCATTATTTATAAAAATTTCAAATATTTTATTTTATTTTTTTATTATAATTATTTTAAGGTTAAATTTAGAAATCTTTCATGTATCTTGTGTACGACATTATTTACAACAACTGTATAAATTAGATTCTAATTTCAAATCAAATTTATTTATTATATTTTAAATAAGATAATATATATGTAGTAACAATCAATGGTTATCCATACTTAGCTAGACGCGTTATTCAAATATTTAGAATTGTTGTATTATTTCGTACAGATATATTTGGTTCCTACATTTTATTAGTGTCCAATGACTACTACTCTACAACATCCTTTCGTGAGGAAAAAAAAAAAAAAACTTGACACAAAAACTAACGAGAGAGAGAGAGAGAGGTGTTAGTTAATCAACGTTGGTTGTTTGGTTAATGCAAACCATGGCGAGAGGGCTATGGATCTGTGTGTGTTTTATGTTCCTTATCCACATTTCTACTTGTTTTTACCTTCCTGGTGTTGCCCCCGAAGATTTCCACAAGGTCGTTTCCTTTCCTTTTCCTTTTCCTTTTCATTTCTCTATTTTCTTTTTTCAATCACAAATAAATGATTGTGTCATTGTTGAATTGCATGCCAATGCCTTTTTTCAATACAACATTAATTTTTAGCTTTATTTTATTTTTGACTTTGATAATTTAGATCTATAAACATATTCTCCGTATTGCAATTTGATTAATAATGATTTCGGCTTGTTGGCCACATTATTCTACGTTCATGCTTTAAGTGAGATCCGAGCATTTTGGTATTCTGTGTATGAAATTCATTTCTAACTACAAGTGGAGGGAGGGGATGCATTAGGGAATTTAGGTATTTTCTTTCCCTTATAATTGCAATTGCAATTTTTTTACATAAGTCATCATCTAAGTCCAACATTGTTTTAAATTGGGAGTGCTTTGTATTGCAGTTTTTAATATTTTTTGAAATTGCAATTGAATGCACCGATGCAGCATGGAAGACCAAGTTGACATAACTGACATTAACAGTTTACTCGCTTGTTCTATTATATTTTCATGCTTGATCCAAATTTGTTTTTGCTAATCATTAAACTATATTATATGTTTTCTGTTCATTGATGACAGGGAGAGTTGTTGAGGGTGAAAGTGAACAAATTGTCTTCTACAAAAACACAACTTCCTTACTCTTACTATTCTCTGCCTTATTGTCGTCCAGATCACATTGTTGACAGTGCTGAGAATCTTGGGGAAGTTCTTCGTGGTGACCGTATTGAGAACTCCCCTTACATGGTTGGTGTACACTTTTGCGTAATTCATTCTTCCAGTCATTTAGTTTCTCAATTACAAAATAATGATGAAACAATTTGATTCTTCCAGTTTAAAATGCGAGAGCCACAAATGTGCAATGTTGTTTGTCGTCTAATTCTTAATGTGAAAACAACTAAAGAGTTCAAGGAAAAGATAGATGATGAATATCGGGTGAACATGTGTGTCTCTAATGACTTTAATTTTTCACCACTTATATCTTTGTGACAAAAGCCGTTGCACTGTTGTAGGATTCTAGACAATCTTCCTTTGGTTGTACCCCTTCGACGACCTGATCAAGAATCTTCTTTAGTGTATTTGCATGGCTTCTTAGTTGGTCTTAAAGGACAATATGCTGGAGTAAGTGTTAGCTTAATGAACAATCCATTTCTTTTATGTTCTTTGTATCAACTATCTTGACCTTTTGTATGCAAATAATGCCAGAACAAGGATGAAAAGCACTTTATCCATAATCACTTAACTTTTGTGGTAAAGTATCACCGAGATCCTATAACAGAGTTGTCAAGGATTGTAGGCTTTGAGATTAAACCTTTCAGGTTGTATTATAATTTTTTCCTTTAAAGTTAAAACTTTTTGTGTTAATTACTTAACTTTAATACCTATCAATTGAAATTACCCGTATAAACACAGTGTTAAGCATGAATATGAAGGTGATTGGGATGAGAACACCCGCTTAACCACTTGCAATCCTCATGCTAAAAAGATAATCTCAGGCTCCGAAGCTCCTCAAGAGGTTGAAGATAAGAAGGAAATTATTTTCACCTATGATGTTGAGTTCCAGGTGAGTTCCATAATTTCATAGTAATTAAGGTGAAAAATGAGAATTAGATGTTGATGATTTTTAATTGTTGAATCATCATGCAGGAAAGTGACGTAAAGTGGGCATCTCGTTGGGATTCCTATCTTTTAATGGCAGATGATCAAATTCACTGGTTTTCAATTATTAATTCTTTAATGATTGTACTTTTCCTATCTGGTATGGTGGCTATGATAATGTTAAGGACACTTTACCGCGATATCTCAAAGTACAATCAATTAGAGACACAAGAGGAAGCGCAGGAAGAGACGGGGTGGAAACTTGTCCACGGTGATGTTTTTAGGCCTCCTTCAAACTCAGATTTATTGTGTGTATATGTTGGAACAGGTGTTCAGTTTTTTGGAATGGTTCTTGTCACTATGATCTTTGCTGCACTTGGATTTCTGTCTCCCTCAAATAGAGGGGGGTTAATGACTGCTATGCTTCTTCTATGGGCTCTTATGGGGCTATCTGGTGGATATTCTTCAGCGCGTCTTTACAAGATGTTCAAGGGAACAGAATGGAAAAGAATCACTCTCAAAACAGCTTTTATGTTTCCTTCTACTGTGTTTGCAATATTCTTTGTTCTTAATGGTCTTATTTGGGGACAAAGGTCTTCCGGGGCAGTTCCATTGGGTACAATGTTTGCTCTTGTTTTCTTATGGTTTGGCATCTCAGTTCCACTTGTATTTCTTGGTGGTCACATAGGTTTTAAAAAACCTGAGATTGAGGATCCTGTGAAGACAAATAAGATCGCAAGGGAAATCCCAGAGCAGGCTTGGTACATGAACTCAGTCTTCTCTATTCTAATTGGAGGCATACTCCCTTTTGGCGCTGTCTTCATTGAGCTTTTCTTTATTCTCACATCAATCTGGTTGCATCAATTTTACTATATATTTGGTTTCCTGTTCATTGTGTTCCTCATCCTTCTTGTTACTTGCGCTGAGATCACAATAGTTCTTTGTTACTTCCAGCTTTGTAGCGAGGACTATCTGTGGTGGTGGAGGTCATATCTCACTTCAGGTTCCTCTGCACTTTACCTTTTCCTATATTCTGCATTTTACTTCTTCACAAAGCTTGAGATCACAAGACCAGTATCTGGAGTCTTGTACTTTGGTTACATGTTGCTTCTTTCTTACGGTTTCTTCGTGGTGACTGGTACAATTGGTTTCTATGCATGCTTTTGGTTCACGAGGCTAATTTATTCTTCTCTGAAAATCGATTGAACCATGACTTGTGGAGGTTTAAATTATAGAATGGAGAATCGTTGGCAACCTTCGTTTACTCCTTTGTTCCCACATAACATACAAAATTTTTCGTATCACCAATATAGTTTGTTTTGCAGTTCTAATGTTTTGTTCAAATATATTTCCTAAGCATGGTATTGATATTTTGTATCTTAGTACTCTCCTCCTCCTCTATCTTTTTAATTGGATAGTTTCATTGTTTTGTACGAGACATTCTTTAGAGGACTGTTATCTTCCAGCCTTCAGTGTCTCTTAAGGAAGGAAAAATGAATTGATATTGGTGGTAAACATACATTTTTAACATAATTTTTGTTGTATGTAAGAATATCTAATTTTTTGACTAGACACATTCTTTTACATTAATACTATACATATGTAATTGCTTGTTAAGAAAGTTGAATCGAGGGTGAGGATAGGAATGAAATCAAGTAATGTAAGAGTTGAATTTTAGTGACTTTAACATTAGATTTTACTGTGCTGCAACTAAATTTCCAGGAAAATATACTCGCAAACTAGCAACTAAAATTGCTTCATTTTTTATAATGGTCATAAAATAATGAATACAAGGTAGTGACAACTCTTACTCTATAATGTTACTTACAATCCATAAATTTTATATGATATCAAAGCATATGCACAAAAAGAGTTTATAAAGGAATGTATCCAAAAAAATTGAAGTCTCACGTAATAAAACAAATAATATGCTCAAAAAGAGTTTATAAAGTGGTGCTACTCATCTTACACATTGATTTTGTAAAGATGACTTAACATAAATATCAAATGATGCATAATTGAAAGCAAAAGAACAACAAAATTGCTGCTTAATATTGACTTGTTTTAGCTTGTACATAATTTTAATTTTAATATTGTAGAGGATTTAGTTGTTTTGTCAATTAAACTGAAAAAATTTAATATTATAGTCATTAAATGAAAATCAACAATAAAAATTGTGGTAATATACATGAATGTATGCATAAAACTAATGTAAAAACATGTGTCAAGCACGGGTACGATAACAAAAATTTTAAGTAATGAAAAAAATAAATATAAATAAAAGTCGATTTTAAGTTATATAAATATCACATTGATAGCTTCCAAATAGTATGTGTATCTTGCAATTTGAAATGATAAATATCTAAAAAAGTACGGGAGTGTAAATTGTTAAGAGAATTCATAATACAAATTATTTTTTATTTCTTAATTCTATAACTATTTTAATGAACTTTTTCCTGCTCAAATCCTGAACAACTAAACATAAATTTTGTAATAATACAAAGGAATAAATGTAGATGAACTATTTCTTATGTGCAAGCTGTCCACGTACCTCCAACATGTTAACTGTCCACATGCCTCTACACCTTCGAAAATGTAAATAAACCCGTTAACAAAATGTAAATGAATCAATGTCTTGAAAATAAAGCTAACCGCCCAAATCATTAATATTGCAATGGTCCACTAGTTTCATCCCTAAAAATATTTACACTAGCCACCCAACTCTTTGCATTATTTCTCTCCATTTTGAGGCAAAGGATTCTTTCCCACCCAAATCCTACACTTCTTATAACAAAAGCTCTATAAATAACAAATAAACTCAACTATTCACATTATTACAAATATGCTTGATGAGCTTCCTCGTAAATCTGTAATAACTGCCCAAATAATTTATGATACGTTGAAAATATCAATGCACATCTCACTAACAGTTTCTAATATCTCAAATAACACGATGGTCATTCTCATTGTCTCATTGGGACAAATGAGCAACCCATGCATTTGTGTACTGAGGTATTATATAAGTGACAATGTGTATGTGTTGGTGTTGAGTTTGTGAGTGGTTATGTCTCAAAAAACATGGTAAATATTAAATAAAAAGGAGAAGAAATCAATATACCTAATGCCTTAAGATTTTGGATCATGGAGCATTTAACTCATTACTACTTCCGGCGCTCCCCGACTCCCCAACAATTGATTCATGGTTCAATTTTCCTTCTTCTATATTTATTCTTCACAATATTCATATTCATACTGTTTCTCGAAATGTTTAACAACTATCATTCTGCAATCTCTTTTGTAAGCTTAAAAAGTTATTAATTCATTGCAATTATTTGCTTTTCGGTTAATTTTATCATCACTTAATTTTGGTCCTAAGACAAATTATGCAATCCATTATATTTTGTACTTGATAGTAGGGGTGTGTATGGTCCAAAAACTAAACTGAATTGCGCCACATTAATAGTGTAGTTCAGTTTTTAAAAACCACTTTAAAAAAACCGGTTATTTTTTGAACCAGTTACAGTTCAGTTCTAAACCAGTTTAAAATCGGTTTATAATTATAAACCGGTTTAGTATGTTTGAACCGGTTTTTATTAAAAACCAATTCGAACCGGTTTTAGTTGAATTGTTTAAAATCGGTTTTTCATTGAATTTTTTAAAAGATTGATTTTAAAACCAGCTTTAAGTGTCAATGTCGATGCAAGGATAATCATGAACTAGAACAAATAATTCACAAAAAAGGTTGTTATAAATCAAATTATTTCAACACATCCAATCAATCATCTAAAGGAACTAGTTGATGTTTTTGATCTGCCGTCTAAACTTAGTTTCTTAAATGGAGACTCAGACTCTTCAAGTAGTTCAATCTCAAACAGGACATCTTCAATAGCCACTGCCAATTTCTTATCTTCATCAGCATTGTGATAACAGTCTCTTCTCTTGGCATCAAGAACAACATTTCTCCAAATAGAGTCACTGTTAATTAAAGTAGATGCATTTCCTAATATTCAAATATAGTATCTGCAAAAAAGTGAAAAACAAACTCAGTTTCAACCAACTTAAAAGTTGGAAGCAACTTAACAAAATGAACATAATAATTCATATCTAGCTCTAGTCATAGCCACATTTGTTCTATCTATTAGAAAGAAATATATGCGACAAGATTAAAACAATGCCCATTTGAGAAGCCTCTTGACTGGTAAGTAAAATTGTGCCAGTGTATCGTCTCTAGAAAAGCATTGCCCCTGACCAAAGGCCAGCTACAAATAGCCTAGAATAGGAGTCCTATTAGATGTGTTGTAAAACTACCTATAAAATATGTGTCTAGTCCGGTATGGTTACAAACGAAAATTTCGACTACATCAACCCACCACTCTTCCAAACTTTCTCAACCCATTACCACAACCATTCTAATTAATTTCTATATATCCTTTTAAATCAATCCAAAACCAAAAGAATAGTAAAACACAAAATATCCATCACATGGCAAAACAAATTAACCTATCTTCTCTTCCAAACTTTTCCATTCCAATATACCAAGATCACAACAATACAATTAAGCAATTATATAAGCATAAAATTAAAGCAACATGATTAAGTAATGAAGAGTAAAGTACCTCCATCCATTGAACCAGAGAATATGTGTTTCAACTGACCAGGGTTCTTAGCCATACATGAAATAGCATCTACATGTCCATCCATTGCTCCTATAAAAGGTCTTGCAAAAATCTAAATTCACAACAACAACAAAAAATTAAAAAAAGTGAAAATCACGAACAGGCATAGTAAATATTCACATGAAAAATCAGAAAAAATGAGGTGAAAATTATGACCTTGTCTAACTTGACAGCACAAACATATTCCAATGCCTTCTCTTGAGGAAGAAGACTAGGGTCGTAATTACGAAACACAAAGATTTGGGTCGTAATAGCCACATTTGTTATGTCTATTAGCTCTAGTCAAGTATCAATTATTAACGAGTGTAATAGAGGTTGAACAACTTGCGGCATCTTGGGAAGAAAGTATTTCTGCAAAACAAAAATAAAACAGAAAAACAAACATTTCATTATGTATCAAGTAATAATATAATAAGTAATAACACAATGTTAAATACACCTTTATGTATCTTACCTTGCTCAATTTGCTCAAGATTTTCAAGATCCTCTTGTAATAAATGATAAAGATGCTTCGTCAAGCCAATCTTGGGTACAAATAACGGCTTCCACGGTTATCAGTGTCAAAGAGCTACAGTAAGGATCAAGTACTCTTCCTCCAGTACTGAAAGCAGATTCAGAGGCTACAGTTGATATAGGTATAGCCAACACATCTCTTGCAATTCTTGCAAGTATAGGAAATCGGCTTGAGTTCACCTTCCACCATCTATGTAAATCAAAATCCGAACAAGGTTTTTCTCAACGTTCTTCCAAATACTCTCCTAATTAAGATTATGGTGTACTGCACTCGTCTGATTTGTAGAATTCAAAACAATCATAAGGATCACCAACTTCATTAAAAGCACCTGAAAAATTAGAAGAATTACCTAGAGATGACACCACTCTACCAGAATACTCATCATAGATAGACTTCAAACATGAATCTAACTTTTCTTTCAAAGAAGTGGCGTCATTACTAGTGTAAATCTTTTTTGCCATCCATATCACAAGTTTTACTTTTCGTCGAGGGTCTAAAACCATAGCAATCAACAACAACATATTCAGGCAAGTAGGATCTCCCCAATATTTCTCATATTTCGCCTTCATCTTTTTATCCATTGACTTGGCTTTTTCATCTTCGTTATTACACATTTCAGAAATTTTCATCCCGACACCGAAAAACTCAAACATATACAAGCTGCTTGTTAAATAAGAAGATCCTGAAATGCGTAGTGTAGCTTCATGAAATAACTTCAAGAATGGAAGAATTAAAGCAACATGCTCCCAATCTTCAGGTGTAGGCACACCTTTTTCCTTATTCACTTCATTAACATATTTCTGGTATTTGAATTCAAACTCTGTAAAGGTCTTTTCGTGTTTCAAAGCAGCATTCAACATTGTGTATGTTGAGTTCCACCGAGTCTCACAGTCTAATCCAACATAACCTTTATAATTTAACTCAGGATTAATACATTGCTTAAATCTATCAAACCTCGAAGGAGAACGTCTAACATATTTCACAGCTCCACGAATTCTCAAAATAGACTCATTTATTAAGCTTAGTCCATCCTTCACAATAAGATTTAATACATGTGCACAACATCGCATGTGAAGGTACTCTCCGTTCAAAACTAGACCATTCTGCGATAGAAGCCATCTTTTGAGATGTTGAATTCCAACATCATTTGAGGAGGCGTTATCTACTGTCACACTAAGCACACGACCTAACTCCCAACCATTCAAGCACTGTTTAACCGTTTTGGCCATTATTTCTCCCGTGTAGTTAGTGACTTGAAGAAAATTTAAAATCTTCTTTTGCAACTTCCAATTGTTATCAATGGAATGAGTTGTGAGACACATGTAATTAAAGTCTTGGGTGGATGTCCAAGTGTCGGTGGTGAGACATACTCGATGACAATGTTGTGACAAAATATTCTTCAACCTTGTTTTTTGTGTGTCCCGTTGCTTTAAAATATCACGTGCTAGTGTAGTGCGTGATGGAAATTTAAACCTCGGTTGTAAACCATTAGCAAATTTATGAAAATATGGATGTTCCACTTGTCGAAATGGGATTTCCATGGCTACAAACATGTTCATCAAGTCAATTCGACTTACTTCTTGGTCAAATGACTACAAACATTGCCATTGAACATGAAGCTAATTCATGCTCCCTATTCGCCACATTTTCTGGATAATCTTCACATCTAGTCAAATGGGCTCGCATCGCACTTGTTCCACTGCTGTACTAGATCGTGCGACCACAATAATTGCATGTTGCTGATCTTTTTTTGCCTTGTTGTGGGGGTAAAATGATTCCATGCTTCCGACCTATTTTTACACTTAGGCGGCAACATAGCGGTGTTTGAAACTGAAGGTGGAGGAATAGAATCAAAACTCCCTTCCATCTCAGCGTCTACAATGTTATCATGACCATCCATGTTGACGTTCTACTGAAAAAATTGACAAGAGATACATGTCAAAAATTGACAAGAGATGGATAAATTTTAATTCCTGTCGTCCAACAAGTGAGTCAATACGCATCAAATGAGTCAATGACCAGTCCAGATTTTAAAAAAATTGATTCAACTACTCATTTGCTTAGATATAAACCTGGTATAACGTTTCAAAATAGTTTACTCAGTAATGGGGTTTATGAAGGAAGAGAAAGGACTTGTGGCCAATAATGGAGACAAGCGAGCACAAGCTATCTAGAACAAATATACAGCAAAGATGGGGGATCCAAAATTGCAAAACCAGTAAGAAGTAATCTAATACCAGTAACATAGCACCACACACAAAAAAGAAGACAAATTTATCCCAAAAAAAATAATGTAAGGCAGCACCATGATAAATATTTTAATGGACTAAGTGAGAAGTTAAATAAAGAGAGATTAAATAAAGAAAAGCAATAGATTAAATATTCAATTTGAATGATTTATTTTTGATAGGCAATGATATATTCAATTTGCCTTTGATTAGGTTCTGGAGGCAAGAGAGATTAAATAAAGAGAAGCAATAGATTTATTTTAATTTTGCAAACACTCTAATATACACACACACAAACGCTACATTAGCTTTCCATGAACATACATAAAACACATTACAATGAAATACATAGCAAAACCCTTAGATCTATTCTAATATATATACAATAACATCTACCAGTATTTAACTAATTATACTTGAGTTAACCACAAATAGTTAACCTAAAAATAACATTAATGACAGGAAGTTTGCACAAGGAACTACCAGCGCATTAACATTTCAAATGTGTCGGTAGTTACTGCACACTTTTCTTCCTTTGACGACAAAAGAAAAACCCAATTTGTAATTTTGTTTGACCTAGTTTGAAACAGCATTGCAATACTAATGTAATTAGTTTGCAAAACTGAAGCAAACTTAAAATGAAAAACAAGATAAATAGAATGCTTGCAAATCTTGCATTTATCATACAAGCCAAGATGGAGAGATTCCTTATTTAAGTGGGTGTAAGCTTCATTCTTTTTTATAACACCCTTTTCTTTCTCTGCTGTTGTAAACTTGTGATTTATCAGAAGCACTCTTACATTCGTATAGTTTAGGTGATTTTATTTGTACCCTTAGTTAGTGAGCAGTGTCTGACTAGATATTATCATTTACCACTAATTGGCAAATAGTTCCAGTATATTGAAAGAGAAGAAGAGTTCCAGAAAATGAGAAACCTATTGATATCAACTTAGCATATCACTAATATGCTCTTACAATGTATTATTATACTTATGACAGAGGAGTTGGCATCACACAAATTTCTTAACTGTAGAACACAACTCTGAATGAATGCCTTCAATTCAGAAAAAACAAACATTTATTTAGATTTGTCTTGATGCTTTGAAATTTCAATATGATGTGCACTGCATTGGCTGTTTGCTCTGTATAGTAAACTGAATTATTGGTGTTTTATATAGCTTTTTATTATTATTATTATTATTATTATTAAGTACTTGTGAATTGGTTTCAGGCTGGGAGTAGATCTATTGATTTAGAGCTGACTACATTATCCATACATTATCTAGTGCGAATCACATCGAAATGACTCCAAGTGATGCAGGGTTCCAGGACAGATACATTGTTCAAGAAATAATCAAAGAAATGGCTAAGAATAGACCCATTGATACTAAAGGGAAGAAAGGATTTATTTACCTTCATGATCATTTAGTCAAGAAGGTTGTAATGAATCATTTTGTATCAACGGAATAGAATTATATTTAGAGTGAAAATTTGTACACTTCATGTTTATTTTCAGCTTTTGTTTCACCACATCATTGAACTATTATGCCACCTTTTTTCAATGATATTAGTTGAACATCTGAATTTTAAACCTCACCAATTAGCATAAAAACCTTCAATGCTAATTATATACTTGTTATCATATGCAATTATACATATATCGAAGTGATATACTGATATAATAATTGGGCCTAAGACTAGTGAAAGGCCTAAACCTGCTGTGTGGACAACGTATATCCACAAGGGTAAAAAAGAGAAAACTCATTCTATTAATAACAGGGCAGAAAAACTCTCTGAATGCTAGGAATTTCAGTTACACATGGGGGAATAAATTGAGAAGGGTAGTGGAGCATTACTCGCAATAATTATTGTTATCATTGTAATAGGAGAATATTATTTTCTCTGGAGGAGCTACGCTCTGGTTTATACGTTGTATCAGAACATTCCCTTATTTCATAAATCAATAAATCCCCATTTCGCCTATAATTTTACTGTTTATCGATTCCTGTTTTCTTGCGAATCTATCATTGGTCTGACCTACCGGATACTCGAGAAGTACCAGTGATTTTGTACATTGTACATGCCACCTAAGTTGTTGGATCGAATGGAAGCAGTTGAAGCAAGACTCTCAGCGGTGGAAGACTCTGTTCGCCAGGAGTTGAGGGAATTTCGCGAAAGTATGATGAGCGAGTTCACAAGGTTGCTACAGCAACGACCAATTGGAACGGTGGAACAATATGCGCAGTCTGAGGAATCAGTGACAGAGTATAAGATGACAGTAAAGAAAGTTGAGTTACCATCATTTGATGGTGACGATCCTGTGGCCTGGATCACACGAGTTGAAACGTATTTTGAAGTCCAAGGGACGTTGGAGGGGGTGAAGGTTAGATTGGCGAAGCTAAGCATGGAAGGAGCAACAATTCACTGGTTTAATTTGTTGCGTGAGACAGAGGACAATTTGAATTGGTTGAAGTTGAAACGAGCTTTAATTGAAAGGTATGGTGGAAGACGAAGTGATAACCCCTTTGAAGAGATGAAAGATTTGCAACAAACGGGAACGGTTGATGAATACATTACCACCTTTGAATATGTGTTGTCACAAGTAACAAGGCTACCGGAGGAGCAGTACCTTGGGTACTTCATGGGAGGACTCAAGAATGACATTCACTTGAAGGTGCGTACGTTGAATCCACAAACCAGAATGCAAGCGATGAAGATTGCTCGTGATGTCGAAATAGAATTACGTGGGTCCCTGATTTCAATAGGAGGTAGTGTAGGTGGGCTTCGCAATTGGAAGGGAAGCGGACCAAGTGGATCAGGGTCTAATTGGAAGAAAGGATCAGGATTTCATTATAACCCGGGTTCAACCAGACCTGGAAGTGGGTTTAATAATAACTTAACTGGGTCAGTTGCACAGCAAAACCGGTTCGGCTCAATCTACCTCAAATGCGAACTCGAGCGCTTCTCAAAATACAGTGAGGTCTGGAAACGATGAAGGGAGAAGAGTCAGCGGTGACCGCAACTATGGCCTCAAGCATTTGCCGTATTCGAAACTAATGGAGCGGCGGACAAGAGGGTGGTGTTTTCGTTGTGAGGAAAAATACCATCCTCTTCACCAATGTGCTGAAAAGCAGCTCCGATTGGTGATTTTGGGAGACGACGAGACGGTTAACGAAGAAGGTGATGTGATTGCCATAGAAGCCATGGAGGATGAGGATGAAGTTCTTGATTGCAATTCCATGGGATTGTTTGATATTATTGAAGCAAAAAAAAAAGAGAAGATAATACTCCTCCAACCACTTTGCGTCTCAAGGGAAGTCTAAAAGGGGTTTCCATCGTGGTTTTAATCGATAGTGGCGCCAATCACAATTTCATTTCACCTTGTGTTGCTACTGCGTTGGGGTTAACAGTAGAACAAGGAAGATCGATGGAAGTAAGGTTGGGGGACGGCCACCGTGTGTCCACTAGGGGGAAATGTAGAAAATTGCAAGTACAATTAGATGATTTCACCACTAATGTTGATGCCTTTGTTTTGGAATTGGGTGATTTAGATATGATTTTTTGGGTGGCTTGGTTGCAAAGATATGGGAAGGTGACTTTTGATTGGGAGAAAATGACCATCAATTTTCAATGGGAAGGAAAAATGGTGGAACTACAGGGTCAGTTCTTTACCACAAAAGAATCAGCCAATTCTAAAGCACTTCAAGCACAAACTGAAACACTGCATAGCTTATTGGAAGAAGAATTGGTTCAAACATCAAATGAAGAATTACAGGAGCTAACTCAAGACCAACAACAAGAGCAGGTCCTGTGAGTGTTAGGCCATATCGTTATCCTCACCATCATAAGGAAGAAATTGAAAAACAAGTTCAGAGCATGCTGACCCAAGGTATAATTCGAAACAGTTCTAGCTCTTTTTCCAGTCCTGTCATTTTAGTTAAAAAGAAAGATGGGTCATGGAGGATGTGTGTTGATTATAGAGAATTAAATAAGGTTACAGTGCTGGATAAATATCCAATTCCTGTAGTTGACGAATTACTAGATGAACTACATGGAACGAAGTATTTCTCAAAACTTGATTTGAAATCCGGTTATCATCAAATAAGGGTGAAAGAAGGTGATGTGCATAAGACAGCATTTCAAACTCATGAAGGACACTATGAGTTTCTAGTGATGCCGTTTGGATTGACGAACGCACCAGCCACTTTCCAATCCACAATGAACCAGATTTTCAAGCCGCACCTCCGTAAGTTTGTCTTGGTATTTTTTTATGATATCCTAATATATAGTGAGGGATGGAAAGAACACTTAGCACATTTATATCAAGTGATGGATATTTTACAGCACCGCTGTTTTGTCGTTAATAGAAAAAAATGCAATTTTGCTAGTAGAAAAGTGGAATATTTGGGTCATGTAATATCGGAACTGGGTGTGGCTGTGGATCCAGCTAAGATTAATAGCATTTTGGAGTGGCCAATCCCTCATAATGTCAAAGGAGTGAGGGGATTTTTAGGGCTGACAGGTTATTACCGGAAATTCATTGTTGGCTATGGAAAGATAGCTAAGCCATTGACAGAATTAACAAAGAAGGAAGGATTTCATTATGGATTAGAACAGTTGAAGGCTTTTGAGAATCTGAAAAGGGTTATGGTGCAAGCCCCAGTTTTAACACTACCAGTTGAGATCGAATGCGATGCATCCAGACGAGGAATAGGTGCAGTTTTAATGCAGAAAAAGAAGCATATAGCCTATTTCAGCAAAGCTTTATCCAAGAATAATTTAAGCAAGTCTGCATATGAGAAAGAATTAATGGCATTGGTATTGGCCATTCAACATTGGCGTCCGTATTTGTTGGGAAGAAGATTTGTGGTGTACTCCGACCAAAAGGGCTTACGACACTTGCTCGAACAACGCATCACTACGGCTGATCAGTAGAATTGGATAGCAAAATTATTGGGTTATCACTTCGAAGTGGTGTACAAACCAGGTCCACATAATAAAGTTGCTGACGCTGTTTCAAGAATGCACGAGGAAGTGGAGTTGAAAGGGATGACTTCTTTTCCCATATGTATGCAATAGCAACAAATTCATCAGGAAGTTATGAATGATCCCCAATTGCAGAAGGTGATAACAGAGCTACAACAAGACCCTGCATCCCAGCCAGACTTCCAATTAATCAAAGGGAGACTTTTCTACCGCAAAAGACTAGTGTTATCCTCAAATTCAGGTTGTATACCTTTATTGTTGAAGGAATTTCACTCATCTCCAACCGGTGGCCATTCAGGGTTTCTGCGTACGTATCAAAGAATGGCAGGAAACCTTTATTGGGTAGGAATGGGAAAGTCAGTTCTGGTATTTGTGCAGAGTTGCGACGTATGTCAACGTCAAAAGTATGCTGCGTCATCTCCTATGGGTTTGTTACAGCCCCTCTCAATTCCGGAGAAAATTTGGGATGATATTTCGATGGATTTTATCACTGGTCTCCTAAAGTCAAAGGGATTTGAAGCTATTTTTATAGTGGTGGATATATTATCTAAGTATGGACATTTTATTCCCTTAAAACATCCATATACTGCGAAGAAGGTGGCCAAAATTTTTATTAAAGAGGTGGTGCGTCTTCATGGGGTTCCACGATCCATTGTTAGTGATCGTGATCCATTGTTTGTGAGTCTATTTTGGAAAGAGTTGTTTCGCTTACAAGGAACGTTGTTGAGTATGAGTTCGTCATATCATCCGGAGATGGATGGGCAA
Organism: Cicer cuneatum; assembly: GCA_037974295.1. NCBI lineage: Eukaryota > Viridiplantae > Streptophyta > Magnoliopsida > Fabales > Fabaceae > Cicer > Cicer cuneatum. The sequence continues at coordinate 31,763,799 of JBBPBO010001984.1, read as the reverse complement.
ACAGAGGTGGTAAATCGGTGCTTAGAAGCATATCTTCGTTGTTTTGCATCGGAGCAACCGAAGGAGTGGTCACAATGGATTCATTGGGCTGAATTGTGGTACAATACCACATTCCATGTGTCTACAGGGACTACACCGTTTGAGGCAGTGTATGGAAGAAAACCACCCACCGTGGTTAGATATTTACAAGGAGAAACGAAAGTAGAAGCAGTAGTAGTTGAATTGGTTGATCGTGATGAGGCCTTACGTCAACTTAAGTACCATTTGAACAGAGCCCAAGAACAGATGAAGAGATATGCAGACAAGAAAAGAAAAGAATATTCATTTGAAGTGGATGAGTGGGTATTTTTTATGCTCCGGCCCCATAGACAGCAAACGGTGACTAGAAGGATTAATCAGAAACTGGCTCCACGGTACTTTGGACCATTTCCTATCCTAAAGAAAATAGGGGCAGTATCCTATAAGTTGAAGCTACCAGAAGGAAGTAGGTGCATGCAGTGTTTCACATCTCACAACTTAAGAAAGCTATTGGAGACTATTCTGCTGAACCTCAACTACCAGACGGGTTAGAAATGGAATCAGAAGAATGGGAAGAACCTGAAGAATTACTGGCTGTAAGATCCGTGATGAAAGAAAGACAACTGGTGCGACAATGGCTGGTGCGTTGGAAAGGAAGAGCTGTAGAAGACACAACTTGGGAGGATGAGTTATTACTAAAAAGTCAATTTCCATCCTTCAGCCTTGAGAACAAGGCTGCATCTTCTAAAGGCGGTAATGATAGAATCATTGGGCCTAAGACTAGTGAAAGGCCCAAACCAGCTGTGTGGAGAACGTATGTCCACAAGGGTAAAAAAGAGAAAACTCATTCTATTAATAACAGGACAGAAAAACTCTCTGAATGCTAGGAATTTCAGTTACACATGGGGGAATAAATTGAGAAGGGTAGTGGAGCATTACTGGCAATAATTATTGTTATCATTGTAATAGGAGAATATTATTTTCTCTGGAGGAGCTACGCTCTGGTTTATACGTTGTATTAGAACATTCCCTTATTTCATAAATCAATAAATCCCCATTTCGCCTATAATTTTACTGTTTATCGATTCATGTTTTCTTGCGAATCTATCATATACCCAAGTTGCAAGCATCTCACTATGAATTAAAATCATATATTCAATCACATTATGTGTCCTTATATGATTATTTTACTTCATAACTGATAGTTTTGGCAAAGGGAGGCATACATTTTAAGGCAGGAATTACAGAATCTACAAGAAAACCTTCGGTACAACCTTTTTCAACTATCCATCAAACACTTCTCTAATACAACATTCATTATTTATACTAAAAAATAGTATATGTATATGAATTCACACTACTCTTATACAACATTCATTAAGCTCAATGAATGAGAACACTAACATTTTGAGGACACATGCAATTCATGGGAGAACAGCTTTATGGTTTGAGTATTAGAAATCTACAAGATCTAAAGAATGAATTGGAACTGAGTCTCCAAGGAGTCCGCATGAAAAAGGTTAACTACCTTTTATATTCAGAAGGAATGAATACATAATCTAAATCTGCTTAATTGATCAAACTAGTTAACAAGTTTAATCAAATTATGCAGGAGAAAATTCTGACAAACGAAATCCAAGAGCTGAACTGAAAGGTAATTCTAAATTCTCAGTAGTGACCTTCACTAATTTTCCTCTCAAAATGACTAGAATGATCTTTAACTATTTTTATTTACCTTTCAACTAAATTCTGAATTATCAAGGGTCTATACTCTAGGAAAATAAGAGAGTTAAGACAAAAAAATGCATTATTTCTAAAATACTAGAAATCTTAAATTCCTTAACTTGGACCTAAATTAAGATTTGAGAATTCAAAAGACAAAACAGAACACACAAAATACAAAACATCCTTGTCCCAAAAATGCAATTTAAATGTTAAAAGACTTCTGAAATATTTTATATGCAGGGGTGCAAATTCAAACCTGCCACAGGCCATTTTTGCACACTTATATGTGTAAATTTCGTTATTAGACTGTTTAGAAAGAATAAAAAAACAAAGCAATTCATCAAATAATGCATAACATAAACAAAACAAATATATAGAAGATTACCTTGATTTGGTAAATTGTGACTGTTGCTTTGGCCTGTGAGGAATTTATGGCGTTCAAACAGCTGAAAAAATCCACTGATACATCCATTTTGCTTCTGCAATTCTGAAAAAAACCAGTAAGAACAAGAATTCTGAAAAGCCACATCCACTGGAATCATCATCAAGAACATGCACTAATCTAACACCATACTAAACAATTATCATAACTAGTCACACACACAAGAAACAAGTAAAAACAACTAACAAGACCACATACATTTCGATAACTCAAATAAATCCTTCACCTACTGAGCAATCATACAAATTGAAAAGATTTAGCAATGTTCTTACTTTTATTTTGACAAATTGATTCAACAAATGGGTCTTCAACAAATGAAAAATGGACCTTCATTTGATACTTTACGATGGAATGAGAATCAACGGTGAAGGAAGAGAAAATGAAAAATAGAAACGAAAACGAGTAAAAATGGCACGCGACACTTACGATGGTAGATGACGACGGAGATGCGATGGCAAAGTTGAGACGAAGATGCGATGGCAAAGTTGAGACAGATACGAAAATAATTACGTTGGATGGGATAGATACGAGTCAAAGATGACGACGGAGATGTTCTCCGGCCGCCGGAGAGAGTAGGAGGAGATTTTGAGCTAGGGTTCAACCATTTTGAATTTTGGGGCTAGGGTTTAGTTTTTTTATGTGTTTAGTGAAATTTTTTTTTTATGATATTGAATACAAAAAGGTTTGAAAGTGGTTCAAACTGGTTTTTTAAAAAAGGTTTAGTTAACTGGACTTTTTAAAATTTATGGTGCAGTTCATAAACCATTTAATTGGTTTTGACTTTTCTAGTGCAGTGCAATCCAGTTTATGAATGTAGTTCAATTAACTATATTTTTTGCACACCCCTACTTACTTGATAGTAAATAGTAAAGATATTATAATAAAGCTATGAAATGGATTTTAATCCATCAAACGCATGTATCAATTCCTCCCTATATTTATTTAATTGTCATCGATTTTTTTTTTGTTCACATTGGTTGTTTACTTTTTATTGATGTTCATGATGTCACTAACGTGGATTCATTTACTACGATAAAATAGGGAAACAAATTATTACCCAAATAATTAACAACAGACTTTAGTCTTACAGTTGAAAAATATTGTATTTTAACATATATCTAAATATTAATGAGTTTGAGGTGAAAGTTGAGAAAAAGGATGGTGAAATCTATTTTTTGATAGGAGGTATTCAAAACAACTTTTTTACCAATCTTATGTTGGGGGTTGCACAACTTTGATCCCCTGCCAGTTTGTCATGAATATAATGGATAGACTTTGAAGAGAACCATCACAAAGTTTATTAATGTGGGTCTTAGATTTTTTATTTGGGGTTGTATTAAGTTTTGGATAAAACTGGTATTATGTTTTTATTATACGTTTATTTTGACACTTTTACTACCCACACCCCCCTTATTGCTACCCACACCCACCAAATTTTTTTAAAATCAATATTCCGAAAATATCATTCTATTTTTAAACATCTTTTTTTCCCTTCTTCACATTCTTCCCGTTGTTCCCGTTCTCCCGTAAACCTAATTCCCAAAAATCTTCATCAAAATCCACACGAAAATCATTAATCTTCTTCAATCATCATCTTCTTCAAACACCTTTAATCATCATCCTCATCATCTTCAACATCATCATATTGAACATCTTCATCTTCAACAACTTCTTCACTATCACATTTTCAACAAGTAAGTACAATGTGTGTTGTTGTTGTTTTTTGTACACTGGTGTTGGTGTTGTTGAGTTTTAAAAGTTGCAAACCCTTAACGTGAACTGGTTTTCAAAAACCCAGAAACGTACTTGAGCACACTTGAGTGAAATTTACATTTAAGTGAAATTTTTGTACACTGGTGTTGGTGTTGTTGAGTTTTAAAAGTAACAAACCCTTGACGTGAACTAGTTTTCAAAAACATGACGAACTGATTCTGGATTCTTGACGTGAACACACTTGACGATTTGATTCTTGAAAACCGGTTCACATACGTGAACTCGGTTCACATAAGAAATGCTGGAATTCTAGAATTGTTGTAAAATTGTGATTGTTTTGATTTTCATTATGATTTGATTTTGCAGGAATGGTGCGCACTATGTTTACCGACAGGGAGGGTCGTGTTGTACTGGATCAGGGTACTTCTAACGTGGAGGGTCGTCATGTTAGACCAACGGCTTCTGTAAGACCCTTAAATTTAATATTAATTTTGGAATTAATATTAAGGGTATTTTTGGGGATATTTGTAAAATATTTAATATATGTATGTTTTGAGTGAATATATATATATATATATATATAAATATTTATTTTGGAAGATGAATTAAAATTATTGGATTAAGAATAAATTAATTTAATTACGAGTAATTAAATTAATCAGACAGTTAATTAAGGATTAGCGGCTAATTGCAAAACGTTTAAGTGCTGGAGGATCCAGCAATATTTTAACATTAATTGTGATGAGGTGGCACATGGAGGTGCCTATATATGGACTGCAAAGGACAGAGCAAAGACAGAAACCTTTCTCTCCTCCATACTGCATGTAACAGTACCCTTCTCTCCCATTTTGTTCTGCTTACAAGTTCACGATTTCAAAGTGAAAAGAGGGAGTTCCTCAAAAGTGCCATTACTTGGAAATCCAAGCACCGAAACACCAAACCCCCAGTACTAAAGTTGTTCCCCACATCATTACGAAGCTAGAGAACCCAGTTTCGTAGCAGCAAACTCAGGCAGCAGTTTCACCGAATTTTGGCGCGTAAACGGGAACGAAAACAGAAACGTGAGAAGTAGCAGACACGCAGCAAGGTTAAGGGCACCTTCCACTTTCTAGTTGCATTAGGGCTGTAAATGCATATTGTTATGACATGCACGTTGTTCCATTTCTGTTTTTGAAGAAAAACTGTTGAGGTTTTAAAAATCTGCAACATGCTGTTTTGGGTAATTATTCCAATACTGTTTTGTTTGTGGGGAAAGCTGAAACATGCATTACAAGTTATTTTGAAGAGGAGTAATAAGCATATTCGTAAAACTGTTTTGAATATTGCAAAAATGCATTCTGTTGGTATTTTGCTGCTATGTGATGCTTGGTGTTTGACTGAATGTGTTAATGTTGTGCTGATGTTTGAGAAAAACTGAATGCTATGCATGTTGTTATGATGTTTGAGAAAGTTGAATGCTTTGCATGTTGTTCTGATGTTTGAGAAAAGCTGAATGCTTTGGTTGTTGTTCTGATGTTTGAAAAAGCTGAAATTCTTGCATGCTGTTCTGTTGATAAAAATCTGGTATTGCTGATGATTTCAAAATAAAAAGGGTTTAAAACTGATGAAAGTGTTTTCTTCTGGAAAATCTGGTTCGATGTAAAAATCTGAGTGTTGTGGTTTAAAAGAGTGATAAAACTATTTTGGGGGTTGTACTGATTTTTCAAAAGAAACAATTTGAAATGTGTTGAAGTCTCAGGAAAATTTCACTGGTTTTCGAAGGTGTATTCGAATACAATATGTGTGTATTCGAATACAACCTGTCAAGCTTCTATTTTACTTAAGTTTTCAAACCTGTATTCGAATACGAGCCCCTGTATTCGAATACAGAGGAAGGATTTCTGCTTCTAATGGTTCTGATGTTAATCATTATGTTTCTGCTTCTGATGGTTTTGATGTTAATCATCCTGTTTCTGCTTCTGATGATTTTGATGTTAATCATCCTATTTCTGCTTCTGATGATTATGATATTCATCCTGTTTCTGCTTCTGATGATTCTAATGTTAAATCATCTTGTTTCTACTTCTGATGATTCTGATGTTAATCATCCTATTTCTGCTTCTGATGATTTTGATGTTTATCATTCTGTTTCTGCTTCTGATGATTCTGATAATCATCCTGTTTCTGCTTCTGATGATTCTGATGTTAATCATCCTATTTCTGCTTCTGATGATTTTGATGATTTTGAATTATTCTGTTTTGCTTCTGATGATTCTGGTGTGAATCATTCTGTTTTGCTTCTAATGATTCTGGTGTGAATCATTCTGTTTTGCTTCTGATGATTCTGGTGTGAATCATTCTGTTTTGCTTCTGATGATTCTGGTGTGAACCATTCTGTTTTGCTTTTAATGATTCTGGTGGGAATCATTCTGTTTTGCTTCTGATGATTCTGGTGTTAACCATTCTGTTTTGCTTCTGATGATTCTGGTGTAAATCATTCTGTTTTGCTTCTGATGATTCTGGTGATAACCATTCTGTTTTGCTTCTGATGATTCTGGTGTTAACCATTCTGTTTTGCTTCTGATGATTCTGGTTGAATCATTCTGTTTTGCTTCTGATGATTCTGGTGTGAATCATTCTGTTTTGCTTCTGATGATTTTGGTGTGAACCATTCTGTTTTGCTTTTAATGATTCTGGTGGCAATCATTCTGTTTTGCTTCTGATGATTCTGGTGTTAACCATTCTGTTTTGCTTCTGATGATTCTGGTGTGAATCATTCTGTTTTGCTTCTGATGATTCTGGTGATAACCATTCTGTTTTGCTTCTGATGATTCTGGTGTTAACCATTCTGTTTTGCTTCTGATGATTCTGGTTGAATCATTCTGTTTTGCTTCTGATGATTCTGGTGTGAATCATTCTGTTTTGCTTCTGATGATTTTGGTGTTAACCATTCTGTTTTACTTCTGATGATTCTGGTGTGAATCATTCTGTTTTGCTTCTGATGATTCTGGTGTGAATCATTCTGTTTTGCTTCTGATGATTCTGGTGTGAATAATTTGTTTTGCTTCTGATGATTCTGGTGTTAATCATTCTGTTTTGCTTCTGATGATTCTGGTGTGAACCATTCAGTTTTGCTTCTGATGATTCTGGTGTGAATCATTCTGTTTTGCTTCTGATGATTCTGGTGTTAACCATTCAGTTTTGCTTCTGATGATTCTGGTGTGAATCATTCTGTTTTGCTTCTGATGATTCTGGTGTTAACCATTCTGTTTTGCTTCTGATGATTCTGGTTTGAATCATTCTGTTTTGCTTCTGATGATTCTGGTGTGAATCATTCTGTTTTGCTTCTGATGGTTCTGATGTTAATCAATCATATTCTGGTTCTGTTTCTGATGTTCTGGTGTTGATGATTCTGATTTTGGTTCTGTTTCTGATGTTCTGGTGTTAATCGTTCTGATTCTGGTTCTGTTTCTGATGTTCTGGTGTTGATGATTCTGATTCTAGTTCTGTTCCTGATGTTCTGATGTTAATCATTCTGATTCTGGTTCTGTTCCTGATGTTTTGATGTTAATCATTCTGATTCAGATTCTGTTTTCTGATGATCTGATGTTGATCATTCTGGTTCTGCTTTTGATGTTCTGATGTTGATCATTCTGGTTCTGCTTCTGATGTTCTGATGTTGATCATTCTGGTTCTGCTTCTGATGTTCTGATGTTGATCATTCTGGTTTTGTCTTATGTATTCGACTACAGACATGCTGGTTTAAGAGTGTTTTGTAAACCCTGATTGTTTGGGGGATATTGGGAATGTTGTGGTGAATTAAAATGGAACTTTTGGTGATATTTTGAAGTGGTGGTGATGAAGTTTTTTGAACTTTACAGATGTAGTGAAAAATGTTGATTTGTGCACTGAGACTGCCTCTGTATTCGACTACCAGGGGGGCTGTAGTCGAATACAGAGTGTTAATTCTGCACTGTTTGGGCTCCTGTATTCGAATACAAAGAGGCTGTATTCGAATACAGATTTGTATTTTCCAGAAAACTCAGTTTTAAACACTGTTTTATGAATTTTAAGAGTTTGGGGAACAATGGAAAGACTTGAGATGATTAAGTATGGAATTTGTGAGATAATGTGAATTGTTAATGATTGTTTGACTGTTTAATCATTGACGTGTTGGTGATGATATTGATTATGTTGAGATGTTTTGAAATATGATGCAAAGGCATGAATTTTCTGATTTTGCATAATGTTTTCTGTGAAGAGAAAACACTGCATATTCATGCATTGCATAGTCAGGTGGTGACCGCGATGGGCCACAGAGTTGATGCGGTGATCGTGGTGGGCCGCGAAGTTAAGTAGTAACCATGGGTTATAGAATAGTTCCGCGTGTATTAGACGGTCCGTTCTATCTGGGGTCAGAGTAGTTCCGCGTGTATTAGACGGTCTATTCTACTCGGGCTACGGAATGGCCGCGTGTTTGTGGTGGTCCATTCTATCCGTGCGAGGATTTAACTTCTGTGTATTTGTCCTGTGAGAGGCTAATACACGTGAATGTAGTAACCGTGATGGGTTGTAGAGTGGCCGCGTGTTCGTGGTGGTCCATTCTATCCGGGCTACGGAATGGCCGCGTGTTCGTGGTGGTCCATTCAAATATGTGAAACGTGCTGGTCTGTTGAGCGACTGCACTGGTGATGATCTGTTGAACGATTGCACCATGGTCTTGAGGGCCGTTAAAGTCTATCATACATATAAATTGTGTTGGTCTGTTGAGCGACTGCACCTTGGTGATTCCAAGAAATTGTATACATGAGCATATACATATTGCATCGAGGGGTTGACCAGTGGGTCACGATTGGATTATGATGATGAGTGGAAATTGAATATGTGTGAGTACTTTATAGAATCTGAATTTCTGATTAATGATTGTGATTGTTGAAGTGTTGGTTGTACTTACCACATATTTTTCATATTCATTGGCTACTGTTTTTGAAAAGGCATATATGTCATTGAATTTCAAATGAGCATCATTATTTCCATCATTGTTATACGATATGTCATGTATATATTGTTGCTGTGAAATATATGCTATGTGATTATTTGTTAATTTCGATCGGTGACCCTTGCTATTATATTGTGGAAATTGGGCTTTGCCCTCAGATGTTACCCGAACCCGTCCTACTGACGGATACACTAACGACGGAAACGTTGTTAGTTTCCCTTGATCTTTACGTACGGAGTCTACGTGGACAATGCAGAGGGACGGACAGCTGGTTGAAGACGAGACTTATAGAGAATACGGTGGAGGCCGTGCTACTGTAGCTTAGTGCATGATCAGACTAGACTTCTGTATAGGGTCTTGAGTTTTGGGAAATGTAATTTTATTTTGGGAATTAATGTATGACTTTTCCGCTGTATTATTCTACACTCTGATGCTATTTAGTGGCCACAGGCCGGGTGTTCTCATTTGAAATGAACTGATGAAAATTTTATTTTAATTCCCTTGACATTAATTTTGGAAAACTCATTTTAATTATTTATTCGAAAAAAAAACAAATACACTCGCGCTGTGTTTTAAACTCGGGGTGTTACAATTGTGGTATCAGAGCATTTGGTTAAAGTTTTGGGTAAAAGCTATGATTTAAGTATTTGTTTTGAGTCATTATCTGATCATGCATAGGAGCAAGTAGTTAAAGTGTCAAGTCTTGTGTAAGTTGTGGTGTGACTGAAGTGATGATGTTGTTAAGTTTTGGAATTATTTCAAGTAGTGCGAGATTTCTACTTGATGATGGTTTTGTAAGGAACAATGCCTCCAAGGAAGAGCCAACGTCAGCCGGGATGATCGGATGGCTGAAGCGATGAATAACATGGCTGCGTCTGTTGCTGCACAGACGGCTGCGAAGACTCAACGAGATCTGGAGAAGAGAGAAAGAGAGATTCAAGCTGCTGAATCGAGGGGGACTAGAGGATTTTCGTCGCCATAATCCTCCAAAGTTCGAGGGTGATGAAGGTCCAGAGAGAGCGGACCAGTGGATTCAAGAGATGGAGAAAATCTTCGAGATGATTAATTGCCAAGCAGCGGTAAAGGTCAACTATGCCACGTATCTGCTGATAGGGGATGCAGAGTACTGGTGGAGAAGTACAAGGCTACTAATGGGATCAACTCACAAGGAGGTGAATTGGGAGTCGTTCGGTATTTGGCTGCTAACAAACTCGAAGTATCTCTGAGAGAAGGAACTCAGGAATTTTTATCATTGGCTAACGTGGAGACCAAGTTGGATGTGAACATAGAAGATATGGTGTTAGTCAAAGAATGTCTGGACATAATTCCATCAGAAATTCCAGAATTACCCCCGGTGAGAGAGGTGGAGTTCTTCAATGATTTGCACCCATGAACTAGACCTATTTCAATTGCGCCGTACCGGATGTCGCCATTGGAATTAAGCGAGCTTAAGGGTCGGACCAGATAACATTCTGAGATGTAATGGAAGAGTTTGTGTACCGGAAGTTGCAGATTTGAGGAGAATGATTTTGGAAGAGGCTCATAAGAGTAAATTGAGTTCCGCTTATCATCC